>JALBCR010001774.1:0-201185 GCA_030710515.1 Abscondita cerata | reverse complement strand
AAAATATACTACACTCTTTTTAATTCATGAACCGCTCAACATGTATGTAAATTAGTAATAAACTCTGATATGTTGGCAATCACAAGTCAACAAGTGCGTGAAAACTAATCAAACGTGAAAATTTAAAGATGGTTTAAAACAGTAAAACAATTCCGAATAATCACTACAAGCAGTTGTTAAACCAACGTGACCAAACATAAATTAATTTAAAAATAAGAAGTAAGTTTCAGCAACAAATTATAGAAAATTACTAAATTATATAAAATTAAATTCAATTAGAACATTTACTTTTCGTGCACGTTTCATAATAAGGTCGTTAATATTAATGTTTATATTTTATTACTGAAATGTTTTTTTTTTGATTAGTTAAATTTGTTATTTAGTTGAATCACAATTTTATTTAACTAAACCCAAGCCTGATGTAAATTTTAAAATAAATAATTTTTTTTGAAAGACTCAAATTTCAATTAAATATTTTTTTTAAATAAATAGTTTTCATTACTTCATAATTGAAAGGTGTTGGACAAAAATACATATCAATCAATTTTGCATGCATTATGTAGTATATTTTCCAAAGAAAGATTTTTTTTCTTCATCCTAATTATAACATGTATTTTAAATTATTCATAACTTTTATTTTGCAAATAACTTTTCCCACTTATCCAAATTTATTCGATTTTATATACATACAATATTGCGCTGGCTTACTACAAAATCGATTACTTTTTACGACACGCTGTTTTTGGGTAATTATCGCTGGTTTAATAAAATTTATATATACATATATAAACACGTCCTTAAAAGTATAACAAGGAAATTTTTATATTCATTCTTTTATGCACGGTCTTAACTATAGACCTATCATTGTTCACTGATCAAAAACGTCTCTCAACATGTTACGGTTTTATTTTCTGAATATAAAACGTGTGTCGAGAGCAATATTAAAACGTGTGTTACGAGTAATATGTTACGACGAAAGTAGTATTTGGCCTAAATTTTGCTAATTTTCTATTGGTTAAAAATAAAACTTTCGTTTCCTAGACGAACAGCGGACATTTTTTTTCTTCCGCACGGTGATTTAAAGTGGATTTTAAAATTGAAATTTCTACAAATCCTTTATGTGTGTTACAAGATTTCCAATAAAAATTATTGGTTAAGTTTAAATCCGGCTAAGTTCACCGTGAGTACACTTTACTTTTTTTTCTGGTTGTATTAATTTCAATTGCTACGTGAAATGCTTATAGCACGTTCCTTGACTTTATGATTTTGCTGTGTGTTATACCTAGATAACTCCTTAGAGTGCTGGAGTGGCTGATTAAGACCTTTCTTGTCAATTGAAGACCACACCAGGTTCCGCATTAGTTAAGTT
Source organism: Abscondita cerata (assembly GCA_030710515.1). Lineage (NCBI taxonomy): Eukaryota > Metazoa > Arthropoda > Insecta > Coleoptera > Lampyridae > Abscondita > Abscondita cerata. The sequence continues at coordinate 199,816 of JALBCR010001774.1, read as the reverse complement.
GCAGGCAACCGGGGGTACCACGTCTAACAGAGGTTGATTATGCTGCATAACTTTATCAAGGGAGTCTATCGCCTTCCGTTTCTCTTTGCACACTTTTACAAAAAGGAATACTGGGATTATTTAACTTCCCGAACTGTCGATATCGTCGGTAGTAGGAAACTATTATTCTCGGAACTGCATTCAACAGATTACAGCTAAGTTTTAATATTTAAGTAACTTATTCATTGTTAATGTGTATGAAGCTCATGTAAATATGACATGAAACGACTTGATATTTAGTTCTTAAGTAAATCTTTATCCGGTGTATTTTCCAAAACGAACGTTTTAACCAGCTCAATACGGGCTCGCGCGCGTCACTTAGAGCGGTTTGAGGCCAAAACAAAAAGCCTTTTGGGTTTGCGGGAGGTACTTACTCTTTTAATCTTAGTTTAAGTCAGTGTCGTTGCATGTTTGACCAGATAAATCCCCGTATGTAAGTGATATGTGTACGCAGAGTTTTTTATTAGCTAATCTTCAATTGGAACGTTAACATTAATTTTTGTGTAACTAAAGCTTACCTAAAATCCGGAACATTAATTGCAAGCCTTACTTATTTTTAAGCAAAGGTACTGCTAACGTACGTAAATATATGCGATAGTCTCTCCATTTCTGTCACATTCACCTATTACTATAAAATTTGTTTGTTGTTTGATTAAATTGTCTGTCTTTCTCTTTTGTTTGTGTTTGATCTAGCGTATTAGGCTTTAAGTAAAACCTGAAGCCGGACGCTGCTGCTCTAACTATTATAAATACTTCATTCTCCACAAACCCAGTGCGCTACTTTGATCCGTATTTCCTTTTGTTGTTTCTATTTTTTAGGTTGTTCCTCTAGAGCCATCGTTAGTTGTAAACCTTAACTGTTACAAACACTTTCACTTTGTTTCATCACATACGCACAAAAATCAATTTATCCTCATAAAATACAATAACCAAATATATCCTAATACTATACAATACATGTAGTTTTAAATTTTTAATCTAAAATGACTATGAAATCACTGCAATACAATTAAATTGTCAATTGTTTATCCATCCTCATAATTAGTAAGTTGCACTTATATCCACCAAATCAATGTCGTAAGGGACCACTAACTAACTATGTCACTATGTCAGTGGAAAAAAGTGTTTTTGTCTACAATTTAATACTTGAATGTAATGTTAACGTTTCATTTTACTATAAAAGTAATTTGATAATTAAATCTAACAATTGCAAACGTAATTTGCATTGTGCTTTAATCGATTGTTAATTTAACAAAAATGCGTTTTAGAAAAAAGAGACTCGTATAAATTATACACGAAACCAAGTATTTTTACTTTGAAACGTTTTCATTATACTTTATTCTACTTTAGTGATTCAGTCACGTGTAAGCAAAAGAAATATTTTTGCACTCAACTTAAAAAAAAATAGAATAAGTTTTTGAGAGTGTCACCTAGATTCATACATATGGTACATGTAAATAGAAACACAAAAACTTTCTAAGAAACACAAACATAAACTTACAATCAAAGCAATCTTAATTGTACTATAACAATAAGATAAGCAAGTAAATTGAAAAAATGGAGTGATTAAACTTAATATGTTTTTATAAAAAAAATTTTTTTTTGTTGTTCTACATAAATATATAGGTACGTACATACATACCACAGGCAATTGCGGTTGCGGTATTCTGTTACAAGCATTGCTATTATCGATTTTTCTCTTTGCACGTTCTGTTATTCAGCTTGTGTAATTAAAAGTGCTTTTTGCGTTTTACATTTCAGATAAAAGAATTTGGTCGGTTGAAAGTTTCTAAAATTATTTCGATCGTAAATTTTTTACGACACAATCAAGATATTAATCAACAGGTCAACTGCAATTCTAACTTGAATTGTTCACATTTATTGCCCTTATCGTTAAGTTTTCTAAATACGTGCATGCATTTTATAGACCTAAAGATGCAATCGAAAACAGAATTTTCCATTAATATTTATGAAACTACGTGCACTTTGGAAAGATATCAAATGCAACTACAATATATAATGCACAATGTGCTGCTTTTTTCGATCACTTGTGTAACATAAATGTATAAAGTTTATGGAAGTATTAAGTTATACGTAGAGCTTTTAGTAATGCGACTGTGCATGCAAATTTTGTTTCACTTTACCTACAATAATGCGCTTTTTGGAATTTATAAATGAGTTGAGGATTAATAAAACGGTTTCAAAGCGCATTAGATGCAGCTTTATTGCAACCCAAAGACAAATTAACTATTGTTGATTATAAAGCAATCTTAAGTTTGAGTCACAAACCACCAATATTAGTTTGCTAAACAAGCAATATGCCACTTAGAGTTAAGTGAATTTCAATTAAAAAAAGTTTGCAGACTTACAGCTTTGCATAGTTACAAAATTTGTAGGGGTATTAAGTTTCAACTTTTAGAATTTGTTTCTGGCTGTGACAACCTACCACAATTTTCGTAAAAACTTTTAAAAGGTTTTTTCAAGATGTGACATACTGGCGTTAAAATATCGGTTATCGACATAATAATCTAAGAAAAGTTTTTATAAATTAATATTTTTACGTTTTGGTAACTAAAAAAACAACACACACACCTTTAAACGCTGATGAAGAAATTATCGCACATACAGATACAGTGTGTCTACTTATGAAAGCTGCCTTAAAGAAACTATTTTTTGAGTAAGAAAAGTCAGTGTACAAGCCGCAAAACAAATCGAGTTTAAACTTCATAATTTGGCGAGCGAAGCGAGCCATAAACTAATTTTTTGAGTAAGAAAAACCAGTTTACGCGTGCGAAGCGGCTTTAAGTTAGAGTCGCGATAAATCTATCGTCTACTACTAAATAATAGGTTTGATTTAAACAGTAAATAAGTAGGTGGCAGCACTAAATAACAAACAAACGAGAAAAAAATGTCAAAAGCAATTACAGAATTTGTGCATGGATTATAGTATTATAATGTAAAGCAAATATTACAATAATGTAAGAAAGTTGAAATGCAACACATTAAATTTCACGCTCTAAGTATAAATTCTTTTAATTAGTAGTGATTCGATTAAAATAAAATTTTCATTAAGTAGTGATTTGATTAGAACAAAATTAAATTTTCTTTAAGGTGGCGTTATTGACGCTAAGTAAGATAATAGAATGTTTTCCCTGACCTCTATGTTTCTGCTTATCTGGGAGCTTTACAGGTGTTCGTGTCCACATTCAAATGAGACGAACAGGACTAAATGACACTTCTCAAACTTTTTAATCTATTTTCATCTCCAAATTGAAGGATTTTGATGAGCTCCTTAATTATGCCAAGACTCACTTCCCTCCAATCATCAAAAAAAGGAAAACAAATGACCAAGGTGTAGGTGGCCAAAAAGATATTTACGATTATCCAATCCAAAACTTAGGAATAAATTTAAATCTTATAATAAGAAAATTAATTAATATAAAGAATAACGTTTATCCTTTTAGGGATTACTCACGAAAAAGTTGGGAGTTGTTTAACCCAGAAGAAAGCATTTAATTTCAACGACGCGACGCAAACGGAAGACAACTATAGAAAACCCAATTTTTGTAACTAAATGCCTCTTATCAATAAATTTTCGAAATTATTACTGTGATAAGAATTTCAACTAAAATAAATGTTATAAATTTACATCAACAACAAACACGATAGCGAGAAATTTGCAAATGAAATCACAATTAAACATCTGATAAACTAAGAACAATTTTTATACTCACAGGGAGACTCCACCCCCTATCTTTGATATCATTGGGTTAACTAGATCTATTTAATTACTCCGTTTAGTATTTACATAAATTATTTTACTCTTTTGCAACTAGCTAGTGTTACCTGAAATAAGGGAGGTTTTTCCGGACGCTCAACTTAGTTGGCATCCCAATGACCGAATCAGGGGCACTTAATAAAGCTATCCTGACATTGTGTTTGGCAACTGTGTACTGGGGGTGAATGGTTAAGTGATATTCAAACACGCCAAACAACCTTTTTCATTGCCGACTCACTACTTACTTGCATCTCTAATACTCAAATCTTAACATTTCGTAAATTTAATAAAATGTAATTTCATATTTTCTATTATGAAAATAAATTTTATTTCATCTGTCAATCATTCTAGCAAAACCTCCGCCCTTTATATTTTTATCCCATTAAATTTTTTTAAGAAAGGCATAAACCAGATGTGTGTAAAATAAGAACAATAATATATAACAAATAATTAATTAAAGTGAATAACCTAATAATGAAAACATTAACAAAATGAAAACATAATTAAAAATTTATCTTTTACACATACCTATCAAAAATTTCAGCTACCAGTTTATGGTATGAAAATACAAATTGTAATTTCTATAAATTCTGCATATTATGAACGATGTAAGTCCATAAATATTTAAATCATTAAATTATTGTAATTTTGCAAATACTATAATATTCTATTTAAAAAGCTTTTTGTTTTTAGCTCAAAAACATCTAAATTCATTTCTTTTTCTAACTAAAAATTGCCTTTTAGAATTTTATTGTTTACTAAAACTAAATCCTTAATAGCTTAAGAACATAAAAGAAAATTTAGCGCAAAATGCCGTTTCCAACATTTATGTTCGGCAATAAAGAAAAACTTTATCGTGTCCATCATTTAAAATTTGACGTCCCTAAAATCGCTTTAAAGTTTTTGCCAAAGCTGCTAAAAATATTGTTTCTATAATTGTTAAGTTGTTTCTTAGTTTTAAATCATAAAGATACAGTAAATTTTAGATTTCAGCATAAAAATAGGTCGTCTGATGTAAGCTTTGATAGAAATTTCTTAGCTAAAGCGCCGTCTAAACTTTGCGCATTTCCTGTAATTGATTTTAATCTTAATTTATATCTTTGTTTTTATGGGAAAAAACTTTAATTCCTTAGTTCAGTTGCTTTGATATTTTTAAGTCTATACATACTTCATCTATTTTGAATATTTTCGTTGTAGGCGAAAGCGGAAGTACATTTATATTATTAGACTATGCTACGAATGAACTTTAATGTTCTTGAGAAAAACTAATTTACGACGTCCTCAGTAATATTGTAGTTTTAAATGTTGTCGTCAATGCCATTGTCGTTAACAATTACATTATTAATATTTATTTTTCGGATATAGTTTAATGGTGTGTGCATCTGTGCATTGGAATAGGTTTTACGTTTTAACTTTATAGATTTTTTACAATTAACACTAAAAATTTATGTGTGGAACTTTACCGACATAATACTAATAATAATTTAAATTACTAATAATAAAAGTAGAAATTGGCAGATACAGTTTTTAAACAAACAATGTTTTAGGGATTTATGAGGACGTTTTTTTTATTTCCTGTTTCTATTTATAGAGTTACACTAATTTAAATGTATACTTAATAAAGAAAAAATGAGACCGTTTAGAAATATAGTTACAATTTTTAAAATTATTTTATTTAACTTGTCGTCAGAAAAAACATACAATAACATTTTAATAAACTGCGATTACGGGAATGTATGTAATAACGTGATCAGATTATAATTATGTTAATTAATTCATTATTATGCTAGCGCAGAGGTTCCCATACTTTTTTTCTCATAGACCACTTTAAACATTTTGCTGGATCTGGTGGACCCCTGCAGCTATTACATTTACTAACTTACTTCCAAAACCCGAAAAAGTATATGTCTATGTAAATCTGTGTTGTGGCTATTTTTCAATCAACTATGAGTTGAAAGTTTTCGAAAAAAAGGTGAGAATTTATATTGCTTTGATTATGCTGTGAGTATTGTCATTCAAGCTAAGTTTCAAAGCCAGTCTAAAAAGCGTCTTCATCCAACAGTTGGATTCCTACTTTACTTTTTGTATTCTAAGATTGACTCACAGTACAAGAAACCAATAATCTCCCACTTCGGAGTGGTAAAAGTAAAATAAATATTTTCTTGTTTTGTAGCTATTTATTCAAACACAAAAATTACTACACTTTTAATTATGTTGTTATAACAGTCTTAGTAGAATCATTATTAGTTTTGATGTTAACTTTTATCTCAGATTACCATTGTAATCTGAGATAAAAGTTATAATTTTAATGGGAGGGATGTACTTGGTGAATTGACAGCAAATTATCAATATTTGGCTTGAGTTTAGTTAAGTATAACCGTAAATCTCCTCGCTCTGTAATATTTAATCTGCTCCGTTTTTGTCAACAAGTTTGTTACGGCACTAAAACTGCGTTCGACAAGATATGACGAAGGAAACGCTATGAGAAATTTTTGCACAATTCCCCACAGTCCTGGATATTTTTCAGGTATTTGTGCCTGCAGCCAAAATGATTGATACCTCTTTTGAATGCTACTTTGAGCTCCTCATTAGTGCTAAGCTCGAGTAGCTCTTCTTGCAGTACCACATTTTCCACTTCAGTTTCATCATATGGATTTATTATCCATGGTGGTATATCCATCGACAGAATGTCTTCAAATCTGATTTTAAAATCATCATACAGGGCAATCAAATGTTGAACATACGTCTGAATATCTTCGTCGAGGCATTCTACCTGCGATAAATTTGGAAACTGGGAAAATTCACGTCGACCAATATTTTGCTTCATAAGTTTCAGTTTACCAAGAAAAGCTGAAATTTCACTCTTTGTTTTTATCAAATTGAGGCTGTCCCCTTGTAACTGTAGGTTGAGGTCATTGAATTTTTGAACAAATCTGTCAAATACGCAATGTCTGCTTTGAAATTCATGAGGTTTTCTTTTAAAACAGGATCTTTAGTGTTCAGAAACTCTAAAACAGAGTCGAAAAGCAAATAGAATCTTGATAGACATGCACCTTTCGACAACCAGCGTACTTCGGTATGTAGCAGCAATCGTTGGAAGTCCTCATCATTTTCTTCGCACAACTGTGCAAATAAGCGCGTATTTAATGCATTGCTTCTTATTTTGTTAACTGCATTAATCACAAATTGAAGCGCTTGGTGCAATCTATCACTCAATTTTTTGCTACTAGATGTTGTCGGTGGATGACACAGTGAATTGCAATTACCTCTGGTATAATCCTTTTAAGATGACTTATAAACCCACGATATCGCCCGACCATGGCAGGAGCTCCATCTGTTGCCACCGAAATAATGTTTGTGAATGCAATTGATTTTTCCGTAAAAATCATTCAGAACATTAAAAATTGATTCACCTTTAGTGTCAGTCTTCAAAGTTTTCGCGAATAGTAACTCTTCAAACATTTGTTCGCCTTTGATAAATCGAACATATGCCAATAATAATGCTTCATTGCCAGGTAAAGTTGACTCGTCCAGTTGAATAGAAAAATGAGTTGTTTGCAGATAATTACACAAAAACTTTCAACATCAGAGCTCATTTCATCAATACGTCTTTGTACAGTGTTGTTACTCAAAGGAATTCTTTTAAGTATGTCAAATGAAGATTTGTGCAGGACAGTTTTAAGACCTCTTCAACAGCAGGCAAAATTAACTCCTCTCCAATGGTATGCGGTTTCCCAGATTTTGCTATAAGTAATGAGATATTGTAAGATGCCCTCAAGCCATCGTCGTTGCTTTCAGACGTTGAAGCGAACATACTATGCACGGTGGGTCTCTTTTCATACTTTTCCTTCAATGTTTGGAAATATTTCAAATCCTTACCTATTTTGTCAGGATGACACCTTCTTAGATGATCTTCCAGCTTCGATGGTTTCATAGAGTCATTGCTCAAGACTTTGTTGCATAAAAGACACATGGGCAATCGCTTGTCTGTATTTGATGGAAGAAAACCAAATTTCAAATATTCAACACTGTACTGTCGACACTTCTTCTTAGAAATGTTTGTTAAGTAATCTTAAAATGATTTAACAAACATAATAGAAGTGGCTTTTAAGATACAAGTTGCTAACAAATAGATAGGTAGGTACTTACTTTTCCAACACTGGCAAACAATAATATCAATTCACTTTAATTTTCAAAAGTCTGAAAACTACTTCCGTCACTGGTGAACACTTATATAGGTACACTTTCTTTTTGAAATTCCGGAAACAACTGAGTAATGTTTATCATTCGCATTCGTATTTATATTAAAGAAAAATCCAACAAGTTCATGCAAGTTCAGACACGACTTTAACTAGGCGGGCGGGCGGCGCGGCATCGGCGAGTCTTGACACGCTCTTTCTGAATATGGAATATGCAAGTTCTTACAAAAACAATTGCTGAGCTTCTTATAATATTGTCTTCCTATATTCATAGGAGAAGTCAAGTCGGATCACCTAATACATTTTTATAGACCCCCCGTTAACGAGTTGTGGACCCCCATTTTTTTTCCACGCAAGCGTAGACCCCTATCGGGCTCCCGTGGACCCCTGGGGGTCCACCTTGACCACTTTGGGAATCTAGGTGCTAGAGTATGAGCGTTATAGCAATTGTAAAATAAATGTTAATATAATAAGAATCATTATAAATGAATATTATTCTTTAACATAAAAGAATATAATTTTTGTCTTTTTAGATAGGCAAACATTAAATATACTAGATTAAAACCCCGTCAATTGACGGTCAAATTTTAATGCATGAATTTAATAATGCTAGACCTGTGACAGACGCACACGCCCCTGGCTTAGCCCCTGAATAAAAATTTCCGGTTTTTGGATTTTTTCCGTTAGTTTGAAGGAAAGACCCATATCCTATGCCGTTTATTGATTTAATTTGTTTTACTTATTTATTTTACAAAGTGTTTAATGTAATAACATTAATTTCGATCATATTCACACATTAAAAACGTCGTTAACTTATATTGATCACCCTGTATCTAACTTTACGCTCGAAACTAACTAATATTTTATAAGGGCTCCCTATACCTAATCTCTGTAGTTTAAGAACTATTTTATTTTTGTTCAAATAGAGGTTGTCAAAAATACTAAATAAATATACAGTTAGTGGAAGTAGGATAAGAAAAAACCACACGTTTATTTAAGTATTAAAAATAACATTTTTTAATTGCAGGAAAAAGTGATACTAAACGTTGTTTCGGATTTATTTTATAAACCGAGAAAAACGTGTGTCGTGAGCAATACGTTACAGGAAATATAAATTTAGAAAACGTATGTCGCTATTAATACGTTGCGACGAAAGTCGTATTTGGCGCGCATTTTGCGAATTTTTGATTGGTTGAAAATAAATATCAATTTAGATTTTCGTTGCTAGCTTAACGGTTGGTGTTTAGCGTTATTACACAAATTGTTTAAATGCGTTAAAAGATTTCCAATAACAATTGGTTAAGTTATATTCGTCTAAACGTACCGTAAGTACCCGTTCTTTTCTCTTTTTTTGTACAAATTTTAAATGCCACGTGAAATTTTTCTAGACGTTACGTCTCGTTTTGTTCTGGATAACTTTCTAGGGTGTTTGAGTGGCCGATTAAGATTTTCCTTTTTGACTAAGTACCACGCCACGGTTAGAGACATCAGACAGCTGCAGGTTATCAGTGGGTAATACGTCCACCAGATAAGGGATGGCTATGTTTTATGGCCTAAACGAGGGAGCCTAACGCTTTTCAGTTTTCTTCAAACACCTTCCCCAAGAAGAATCATGTGGTTACACAAACTAAGAAGCTGTCGATCTCGTCGCTAACTGAACTCTCGGGACTCCGTTAACATAATACAGCTAAGTCTTAGTGTTTAAGTATCTTATTTATTGCTAATGCGCGTAAAGCTCATGTACATACGATTTTGATCTTTAGTTTTAAATAAAAGCCTTTTGGTGGTACACTCAACAGCCGAGAGATTATAAATAGCTCAATACGGGCTTGTGCGCTTCAATTCTAACGGTTGTTGCGAAGTTGAAAGGCCTTTTGGGTTTTCGGGAGGTACTTACCCCAATAGATAAGTTAGTTTAAGAGTCTGTGTCGTTGCATGTTAGACCACATAAATTGCCGTGTGTAATTGATATATGTACACCGAGTGTTCCTATCAGATAATTTTCATTTGGAACGTTAACACTACGATTTGTGTTGCTAAAGCTTAACTGAGAATCTGGGGCGTGTTTCGTATAGATTGCTTATTATTTAAGCGAGACTACTGCTAAATTACGTGACGACATCCGACAGTCTCTTTCTTTCTCACTCTCCTATTACTATAGACATTTTAAATTGTTTGTCTTCCTTTTATGATTTATTATTGTGTCAATTTAATTGATCTAGTGTATCTAAGCAACGAATTGAATAGGATATCTAACAACTTACACTTGAATTTGGACATCGTGAATAGCCATATTTCGTTGTTATAAAGTGTTTTTGAGAACCTTTGGTTTTATGAAAAATTGAAACTATAACAATTACACATAGAAAACTCTTATAAAATATGTGTTCATTTTGTATGTAAATTACAATAAAACAACAAAATAGAGGATGTTCTATTTAAAAATTTGTACTTTTATGCGCCACACTTTTTTAGGTCAATTTAAAATAATTTAAGAAAGTAGCCCATTTTAAAATATTTTTAAAATGTTATATCGTTTGTCTACTACAGACCGGATTGAATAACGTGTCCACCTTGTATATTGCAAAATAATTTATAAAGAGAACTATTATTTTTAATTATGACCATGTTGTTTTAAAATAAAACAGTTAAAAAAAGAAGACTCAAAAGAAACAAACCTATCTAACAAAAAAATATTATTATGTTGATTTAAAATTTTTAAAAGTTAATTTGAATTTATACTTTATTTCGGTTTCTATTAGTTTTTGCAGCATAGAGAAAAAATTTAGATATTTTTGACTGATTATTTAAGCTGAATTTGGAATCAAAATGTTTGTTTATTAATTGTGTATCCAACTCTATTTAAAATGAGTGTATAATCAATAATAATTAGAATAGCTTTTTGAATTTTCTTTTTTTTTCTTAGATTTGAGTTGTATTATTGACTGATATTTATAAAACTTGACCATGCTTCAACCTACAAAAGTATTTAAAAAGTAAAAATAAAAAAACCCGGTAACGCAAAACTTCTACTCTTTCAGAAATTGAGAGTGAGGTTAGAATAATTAAAAGTTTTCCAAGTTCATCAACTGCATCAATTTCTGCACCTTTACCCAACAAAAAACTTATGAAATGTGATGAAGTATGTTTCACAGCTGTATGTAAAAAATATAAGAATGTAATTATAGATTTGTCTATTCTAAGTTCAGTATTACTTGAGTGTAAGTTCACTATTACTCTAGTTTTCTCACTTCTGAAGAGTTTGCTATTTACAACCTCTTGTAATCTTACAGCAGGCAATTCAAGATTTTTAATTTTGTTAAAACTTTGTTGGCTATAATTATCAAAGGATCGATTTATATAACTGCTTTTACATATCTGTCGACAAAGTTGCTTAACGCAAATGCATTTACGTACGTGACCGTTAACACGAGTTAGCTGTTTGAATATGAGTATACTTGTTGTAGTGTGTGTGAGAGAAAAATAAACATCACTAAAGATGTTTCTACAAGAAATGCGTTAAATTACACTTTTTTTTCTTGAGAAAAATGTCAAACCATAAACAATTTTTTACATCAAAGAAGTGCAAGAACAATGAAGTTTTATAGTCTAAGATGCATTAGGAATGGGCTTACTGCAGGAAAAAGTTTATGTGGTATAATAAATCTTCCACGCCCCACCACTGTTATATCAAAACATAGAATTATTCTTCTAAATAAACTAGAGAAAGTAGCAGAAGAAACTATAAAAGATGCAGTTAAAGAAAATAGAGGGAATAGCACTCTTAGTTCGATGGTACATAGCAAAAGAAGGGTCATCAGTCATTGAATGCAGGTGCAACTGTCACAAAATTTGACACAGGTAAGGTGCTAGATGTGGATATTTTTGACTAAACACTGCCATGGATATAAATTCACTAAATCAAATGCACAGAAAACACAACATAAACCAAAGTGCACTAAGAATTATACAAGTTCCAATGGAAGAATGGAAAGTACATCTGCTATAAACATTTTTTATAGCTCCGTTTAAGAATGAGAGTTTCGCTCTGTTTAATTTATTAGCGATGGTAACTCCATTTAATTCAATTCAGTTGTTGATAGCAGACCCTATGGAAACAAACTACTAGAAAAGCTTGAATGTGTCAATCGACGTAAGAGGCAAGTGTTGTCTAAGGTGCCACTTGCTGATGGTAAGCCTATCAGAAAGTGTTATGAATTAGTTTACATTATACTATGGCCAAGCGATAAGGAGCAATGAAAAACAAAGGATGAGTACAAGAACAAGTACAAAAAGCAGTATCATGTGGTACTAAGAACAAATTTACTCACAAGAACAGTATACCTGAGACTGTTATAATGGGTATAAAACCTGTTTATCAATAACTGGCTCATCGAGATCTAATGAAAAAGTATCTGTCTAAAGAAACACAAAATTTCTATTAGTCATTCAACAACATTGTTTAGACACGAGTGCCAAAATTTGGGGACTCCATCTATTTGTGGGACTCATAGAAAAAACTAGGTGTTTTTATTGCTGTGATCACATTTAATGATAGAAATAATGGTAATGATGAAAGTCTTACAAGAACTGAGGGTACAGACTGACAGAAATACACAAGTTATTCTTGAGGAACTGGTCAAGAAGCTAGATGCAAAACCTCAACTACAAACCTAAAAAGTATCAAAGGAAGCAAAACCTTTGGAAAAAGACGAGAATTAAAGTAAAATCAGGAAGAAAGATCAACATTGCAGTGCTGGAGGATTATAACTCCAATTTCTAAAAGTAATATTTGTGAAAAACTACAATTGTTTCTTTTTTTCAGAATATACTAGATAAACTCTTATTTTTTTACAGTAGTTTGCAATATTCTAAGATAATTAGCCTCTAAGATGGTATTGAAGACATGTACCGGGTGACCCAATAAGACTGTTCCTCGGCCATATCTCGGGAACCGTTCGGCGTATGACTTTGGTGTAATAAAAAAATTAGGTAAATCAGCCATGAAGAATTGCAGGAAAATATTTTCAAGTTTTAAAAATGACCACCAGAGGGCGTAACTGCCTTCTTAAATTTTTAAATTGCATTTTCTATAAATTTTGCATATTAAACAAAAAAATTTTTTCACATTTGTAAAGAGAACCAGTTTATCATTTTCGTAAAACAAAAGTTTAGTTATTTCAAAAACAAAGATGGCGGAGGGTGTTCAATTGTTTTTGCAATAACCTGCTTTAACTTCTTAACGGTTTGACCGATTTTAACAAATTTAATATCGTTGAAAAGAGCATTCCTTAAGCAATAAGAATCAACCATATATATATATTAATTTAGTTAAATACTTCTCCGCCAGCGACCTAGTTTTGACACTATGATCCAAATTAAAAGAAAATAAAAAAAAATGAAATGGAACGATAAGACTTTTTCTTTATGATAAAGTAGCCAAATAACATCCAAATAGGCCAGTAAAAACCATTTTTCAAAATCTCGTTCCTAACCTCAAATATTGGGAAAATGAGAATAATGGATGTTTGAAGATTGAGGACCGCAGTAAATTTTCTAAAACTATTAAAAATTTAGCACAAAATGAATAAGATGTTAAAGAGACAATTGTGAGTCTAAATAGAATTAATTTAGGTATTATTTAAAAAATATATATCATCAGAACATTCATGTTGCTCCAAAGGGACTAAACGCATTTTGAACTTATTGTCACTTTAATATTACTCTCGTAATTCTAACCTTTAATTTAAAAAAGTAAGCCTAAAAACCTAAATAGGTATACTATATCCAAATTCGAATATGTTAGACCATCTATTTTGGAACCATTTACAAAGATTCTTTGTAAATTTGATGCCCCAAATCTAGTACTTTGGGTAAAGTTTTAAGCTGTTTTTTTGCAATATGGTGTGTGGTCTTGAAAAAAGAAAGATAGGTAGGTAGTTCAGTTTATCTTTGCCAAAAATATAATATATTTGAAAATTAAAAGTATAAGGTATAAATTTTTAATCGCAATAATGAAAAACAAGGTAAGTCTTGGCTTGGTTTTAAAGTAAAGTAAAAAGCACCCTACACTTTAGGCCTTGGAAAATTAAACAAATGGAACACGATGCATTATAAAATGACAGTCGTAATTTTGTAAATTATTTTGTTGTGTTTACATTCAGAAAGTGCAGTTTTTGAATTTGTAATCTTTTAAAATGCCGATTTCTAACCAAGAAGCATTTAATATGCTGGCGATCTATTTTGAATGTTTTCAAAATGGGATTATCGATGCTCGCACCTTCTTTTTGCGCTATCCGAATCGACCGCAATACCATCGCCGCGTGTTTGTGCGTTTAGCCCAGCGCCTGTTAATAACGGGTAGCATCCGTAGACCTGTCATGAATCGGAGAAATAGGCAAAATAACAAACAAAATGTTGTTAATATCCTGAAATTTATAGAAATCAATCCCCAAATTAGTACTAGAGAAATTTCTCAAGACTTGGGTATTCTTCATAGTACGGTTCATCGCATTATTCAAACCCAGAGGTATGTTAGAGGTATACCTCTTTTTTTATAAAGTTTAATCTATTTTACACTCAAATTATAAACCCCCATGTTTTTTTTGTTATTTTAGGCTACACCCCTACCATATCAACTTACACCAAGGCTTTACTCTTCCGGATTTCGATCGAAGGATAGATTTTGCCACTGACTATTAAACATGGTAGCAGAAAGTCCTCAATTTCTGTCAAATTTATTGTGGACTGACGAAGCCACTTTCGGTAGTAATGGGAAATTAAACTTACATAATACGCCCGAAATAATCCGCGCTGGTTTGGAAAAGTCCAGCATCAAGAGAGATATAGTGTAAATGTTTGGTGTGGGATAATTGGAGGGCGGGTTGTTAGTTAGTTTATTTTGGACGGAGCATTAAATGGTCAAACATACCTACATTTTCTTAGAAAATGTTCTTCCAATTTGAATGGATGATATTATGCTGGATGTCCGCCAAACTATGTATTTAGATGCCACCTTCCCTGTTTCTTGGCTTCCAAGGCAACTTTTTGTAATGTTATTCGCCGTGAAATTGCTTCAGTATTTAACACAAGAATCTTTGGATGTTGCATTTTGGAATGATTCTGTTTATAATTGCGCACATGTTAAAACTTATTAAATATTTCAAGGTCTCCCGATTTAACCTGCCTTGATTTTTATCTCTGGAAAAGAATTAAGGATATAGTCTTAGCAACAATGTCAACTTCCCGCGAGGATATGATTGCAAGAATCAGGAATGCCATCTTGAACATCCCAAGAGCTGAAATTGAGAATGCTGTTCTTCCAACACATCAGCGTCTTTAGATATGCATCCAAAATAACGGAGGCCATTTTGAACACCTGGGTCGCCATTAGATCCCTTTTTTTTCCTTTTATGGGTTTTATTAAAAACGGTTCTTTTTAGAACCACAGACCATTTCATAAAAAAATTCCGTAAAGTAACTATATTATACCTACTAAAATCTTTGTAAATAGTTCCAAAATAGATGGTCTAACATATTCGAATTCGGATATAGTATACCTATTTAGGTTTTTAGATTTACTTTTTAAATTAAAGGTTAGAATTACGAGAGTAATATTAAAGTGACAATAAGTTCAAAATGCGTTTAGTCCCTTTGGAGCAACATGAATGTTCTGATGATATATATTTATATATATATATATATATATATATATATATATATATATATATATATATTATATATATATAATAATACCTAAATGAATTTTATTTAGACCCACAATTGTCTCTTTAACATCTTATTCATTTTGTGCAAAATTTTTAATAGTTTTAGAAAATTTACCGCGCGGTCCTCGATCTTCAAACATCCATTATTCTCATTTTCCCAATATTTGATGTTATTTCGCTACTTTATCATAAAGAAAAAGTCATATCCTTCCATTTAATTTTTTTGATTTTTTTTAAATTTGGGTTATGGTGTCAAAACTACCAAATTTGTTAAAACCGGTCAAACCGTTAAGAACTTAAAACAATTGAACACTCCCCGCCATCTTTGTTTTTGAAATAACTAAACTTTTGTTTTTACGAAAATGATAGATAAACTGGTTCTCTTTACAAATGTGAAAGCATTTTTTTGTTTATTATGCGAAATTGATAGAAAATTCAATTTAAAAATTTAAGATGTCAGTTACGCCCTCTGGTGGTCATTTTTAAAACTTGAAAATATTTTTCTACGATTCTTCATGGCCTATTTAACTAATATCTTTTTTACACCAAAGTCATTCGACAAACGGTTCCCGAGATATTGCCGAGGAACAGTCTTATTGGGTCACCCGGTACATGTTACCAATAAAAATAATTATTTTTTATAAATTTCTTTGTTATGACAAAAAATATATATTATCAGTTCTAAATTTCTAATTACTTGTAAAAATTTATACAGTTTCATCCACTAGTTCCTGAATAAAACGTACATGAAAATCTTCCTTATGATACAGTTTTGTTTTTACATCGAAACCCAAAGCAACGGACCGTCGTCGCCATGTTATGATTTTTACAAAAAAAAAACACTTTCTTTAAAATTATATTTCACTTACCTTAAATATTTCCCACGTAGCCGAAAAAGGCAGTACAGCAACTCCCACCAACAAATCAGCCACCGCAAGAGACACGATGAACAAATTCGTTACCGATCTTAATTTCGACGAACAAAATACAGCGGCAATAACTAAGCAGTTTCCAACGATGACCATTACATTAATTAATGCCAAAATTGAAAGTTGAGTTAAGAGACCAGGATCACTCCAGTTCACTTCTTCTAAGAGCGCCGCACATGCGGACGCGTTTAATGGTTTTCGCATCACCGCATTTGAATTTTGATTTTACGAATACACTATCATGTTACACAACACCCTTTCGAACGTCTTCCGTTTACAATAATACCGAAATTCGTAAAACCGTCGCCATGAATCATTTTTGACAATCATGTTTCACACTTTTTGGCGCACTTAATCCACACACGTTGTTTGATAATTTGGTTATCTTTTGCAACGTCTTCTTTTATTCCATCTTGATCAACGTGTTCTGAAACCAGAAATAAATTTCATACATTTGTGATCAACGAATGGGAAATATATGGTAGAATACGTTTAGAACGGATCGTTGAGCTCGTCTAAAATAATTTTATTGTAGTTTTATGGTCATTAAGATTTAATAGAATTTGAGTAACCCTACCAAATTACAGAAAGGTCACATATTTGTAGAATATTGTGATTTTATCCGGTCGTAACTATTTAACATCTTTTAATATGTATATCTCGCTGGTCTCGTATAAATTTGTAAAACCTGTTTCTTTTTTATATAACATATATATCTGTTAGAACAAGTTTGAAACAAAACAACTAAACTGTACAGTTCAAACTCAAAATTATACCTTCGGTTGCAAACGAAACAAAGGTTTGATTATGTTAAGGTACTTTTGCGTTTGTGTCAGAAGTTAATTATTTTCATAATTGATGGAGTTTGAAAGATGAGTAACACAGCAATTATTGGAGATTTTAATTTTCTAAGGTAAAACTTAATTAACAATACAATTGCGAAATGGTTAGTGCTAAAACGTGCGTTTTAACTAAAATTAATTGGATTACGTTTTAATAAGCAAACTTTTATGTAAGCATACAAACATCTGCTTAATCAAAAAACTGACCATACACATTCAAGAGCGACTATTTTTAGAAAACTCATTAATCAATAAAATGTTTATTTCAACAACGTAAATTTAAATTTTTTAAACAGAGAAGCTTCGATTAACACAAATTTTAAATTTAAAGTAAGTTCGATGAACCATTTTGTACTAAAATCATAAACGTTTTTAAGCAGAATACAGTGCGATCTAGAATAGATGTGTAAAGATTTTTAAGCAACTAGAAACTTTATTGACGTAACATGATTATTTTTATTGCGGAAATTAAAAATGATGAAATACAAGTGTAATTACGAAAAAACACAATTTGTATACAGTGTGATTCATAACTATTGGGCCGTAGGCTAAGGGCGGGTTAATTAAGCTAAAATATGCCAATAGGACCCAATATTCCTTAATAAACTATTGCTGTGGAAAAAGATACAGAGCGTTATATTAAATTTTTTTTTATTGTAAATTTATCAATTCTTATTCAAATCGGCAGAGGGCATAACTTTATGTACTATTTTACAATTTGTTGTAGGGCGCCACGTGAATGATCCCTGATGCTGAAATCAACAGGTAACTTTTTTTGAGAAAACTTTTTAGTAATTCTGATTATAGAATATGAACCATTTCTACACAATATTGCTACTTTTGTTTAAATACCATAATTTTATTTGTTTCCAAGAAAAACGCAGTTGAACAATTCGTAGTGTCAGGAGGGATTCAAATATTACTTTATTTATTAAGGGTACGTTTTGGACTGTCAGATAATTATGCTTTTCCGTAGATTTTGATAAGAATTGATAAATTTACAGTGAAATTATTAACCAAAAATGAAGAAAACATTTTTTTATCTAACGCCTTGTATCTTTTTCCACAGCAATATTTTATTAAGGCTTTTGTGTCTTATGATAATATTTTGGTCTAAATAACTCGCCCTTAGTCAATGTTCCAATAGTTATGAAGCACCATGTATAAATTGTATAACTTATTTTTTAATTCATTTGAATTTTATATCATATACAGATTTTCAAAACCATATAGTTCTCCTACATCTCATTGTTAATTGTTTCTTGTTGAAAATGTTTTAATTATGTACAAAAGTTACAGCACCTGCAATTTTAAAAATGTCGATGGTTAGTTTGATAAACTTCTTTTTTCATGTTTGAAAGACTCACATGCATTAACGCCGAGTTTTCAATTTTGATAAAATTAAACCCATACGTTATTTCTACATCTTCTTGATAAAATTGCACATGTTTTTTTGTTTGGTTGTGACGGTACTTTGTTACGGTTTATTTGTGAACAAACTAAAAAATTAGTAAGCAGTCTTAAAATCCTTGCCGGCAGTCGCAGAGGAATCGTGAATAAATTTATTAGTAATTAAATTGAAGACTATCACACTTGGAAAAAAAATGAGTAGGCGCCACCTAGCTACATGTGTAGTAGCTAATCGGGAGCACTTAGGATTTGCAAACATAGAAAACAAACCGTAAAATGATAGATCTATAATTTTGTTTTCACACAAGGAAGTGACTAGAGCCTTGTACACATAATAAACAGTAATTAACGAGTAATTATTTTAAACAATATCTAGCAATAATGAGTTCGAACCGTCAAGAAAAATATATGCTAGCCGCAATGCCATCTACGCCTATGTGTAGACGTGGTCGCATAAATTAATCAACTTTTTACACCGACAGATAAGATTTTACTTAAACTGCACACAGAAAACAAGTAGCAAAGCGCAAAAGTTAGGATGTCAAATCCACAGCAAAACACAGGTACGATTACACGTAAAACATAAACTCATTAACTAAAGCATGCAACTTATCGGTGGTCGTGCAGTTGAATTCAGTCTTCAGATAACAAATTCAACAGATTTGTACTCTAGGATACACCTATAAGTAGAGAGTGGTAAGTAGCAGTAAGCAAAAAACAATATCTTGAGGTGGATATTCAGCTTGGCCCCAAAAGATAATTTGTGAAGTCTCCAGCTTCTCTTCGGTGATATCCTTTGATCGTGGAATTGCAATCAGTAGATAGCAGCTAATTAACATTCGGTTTCCGGCACGTAGTTAAATAGATTCTAAAGCAACCAAAAACTTGTAGTCTGGCATTTCCGATAATTTTTAATTGCCATAAACCCTATCCGGTAAATCGCTTATAACCTAATAAAATAGAGGTAGAGAAAAAAAAATATTTGAAAAATATAACTTACGACGTGACGGCGGTATAACGTCAATTACTTCAGGATTTAAGAAAGTTTATAGAATTAATGAAATAATTAAACTCTTCTCGTTAAGTTTTCCCCAAATTTAACCCGGAAGCGAACAACAACCCGTCACGTCAGCGTCTATCTTCAAAAAGGAAAGTATACAGCGCCTTTTTAGTACAGATTGAAACCGCAAAGTATAGAAAACGTCTCAAAGGTACATGCGCAACATGGGTTGCCAAGCGGCTGGGACAATTTTGACTAAAAAAAATATTTACATGTTACTCAAATATGCGGTTTTTGTTTACACAAAAAAACGTCAGAACTTTTTTACTATTTATTAGAATTCATACTTTTAGCGTCATAAAATTGTTTCCAGTCGAATATGTGCCTGCAGTTTAAAAGCTTAAGAACGCGTCATTCTACTCTAACCGCTGACGCATCAAGGTGATATATTTCAAAATCCTAGGTTTGAGGGATTCGAATGTACTAATTACATATTATGTAGATAGAAAACATAAGAAAAGTGTCCATTAAATTAAAGGATAAGCACTCGTCATTTGTTTCCGTCGTAAGTATGGTTCGTTGCTATATTTTTACGTTTTGTGAAAACCTTCTCTTATGGCTATTTTCTTAATTGTGTGGCAAGACATAAGAAACTAAATGCTCAATTAAACAACGAAGTCGTAAATCAGGGTATTGTATTAATCCTTTCCTAGAGCTTAGTTGTTGTAGCCTATTCTCTGATCCAGTTGTTGCCGAGGGCTTCACCCAAAGATAATCACTAACTTTCAGCATATTATTAGAGGCAGATAAGCTTATCGATACCTACAAATAGAAGCTAAATCAAACATATTGCATGTTCTTTTTTTTATTATCTTCATAATTTACTAGAAAACGTACTTATAAATCGCAGTGAATTTAACAACCTAACTGTTGCGCATTGTCAGTAGATTATTATAGTTTGAAAGATCGTTTAATGTGTTGCGCTTTTGAATTATTTTAGATTTAATGTTGAATTAATTTAATGTTATTAATTACCACAAGTGTTAGTGTGTAGCATTCAGTCAACTATTTGTAAAGGCGATCGTAAAATTTTTAAACTGCGCACACGCCCTTCTCCAGTGGAAAAGCTATCAGTGCAGCTAAAATATATTCGTGAAGTTTGGCCTGTATTACTATGAGAACAAATTGTTCTGTTTAACTGTTATTTTATTAATTTCATTCTATTTTTCTATCACTTACTGTCTTGTGCTTTATGTGTCGTTGTGAGTTGAGACCTAGTCGTTCTTAGCAATTATTTGCTTATTCCACGGTGTTTCTACTAGGTTCAGCGCCCTTATCATTTACTAGGGGCCCTGTTATTATTCGTCTAGTTATTTGTAGGTACCCCCATGACCACTCTACGACTAAGAGAGCTGGCGATCAAATTTTCAACACTTTTCCTAAATTTATTTGTTTATAAATAAATCGAAACATGTTGTTACCAGTTTTAGATTAGTTGGAAATAAGATAAAAATAAAGAAAGACGCAAAAAACGCGTTTAAATTTCAAAGTAGAAGTTTCGTTCTGAATGCCAGAGCGTAAGTTCCTTTTAAACTACCGCTCGTGCTATTAGAAGTTATGCGGCACTTAAGGTAATACCGACTTTAAAAAATAAGTTTGATTCTTTGAGTTAAATTTGTATAATGTATACTTTCTCTGTTTTTAGAATTTTTCCTATGGTAGAAATGAAATAAAAATTGCGTTTATAGATGTAGCATTGTCAACGTTTTACCCCAAACAAATGGAACCTTTAGCAAGGTTAAACGATACCTATCAAAAAACTTAAGTTTTGATAAAATCCCCATTTGTTTCAAGTAAAACGTCAATACTACATCTACAAAGGTAGTTTGATATCATTTTTACCCAGGTGTGACGGGTTGTTTTTTGGTTCGTTTATTAAACTGGTTTTTAGTCATTTTTACACCTTGCGGTAAGCAACTGATTTTACATATAGCACAATGTCAGTATCAAAACGGCTCGGAAAACAACAGGTCCGGCCGATCACCTTCTTTACCGTTTGCATTTATAATTTCCCACCATTTGATCTATGTGATCTACGCTTCCTTTAATTATATTGTAAAATTTAATAACTCCCGGTTTTTTCGCGCTATGATTATTTATCACACCGTCGTAGTGCATGGTGCGGAAAAGGTTACTACTATGTTTTTTAGAACATAACTGTCAATAGTTATGTTTTTTTGAAATCCAAATAGTGTTGAAAACACTGGCCGGTGCTTGTATCATTTTAGATTCCGAGGTATCTCTGTTTTGTTTTATTTTGGTTTTTGTTCTGCACTGGTAAAAAATGATCACAAATAAGATTTGAGCTATCTGACACTACAAAAGAAGGCAAATTGTTTTTCATAGATGTTGTTGCAGGTTACTTGCCAATGTGTTTTAGCCGATCAACAGCACGGCAAACTTTTACACATCTAAAAAAAATATAATGCTGTATTTTGCAGGTTTACTCGGCATATATTGAGTGAACTCACAACGTTCTCTAATTCTTAGCAACTTCCCATCAATTGTTAAGTTTATCATCGGTCTTCTACCAGAAAAAGATCCCAGATATATCTTATCGTTGCAAGCTTATCTGCTTCTAGTCGTGTTCTGCAAGTTCTTTTGTCATTATATCTTATAAATTATTGTATATTCTCAAACATATTTAAGAGCATCTTTGCTCTGGACATAAAATTAAACATTTGTACAAAAATAACTCATGTATCGGAGTATCCCACTGCTTTTCAACACCAGCTAACATTAATAATGGATTCAGTTCCATTTTATCTGTATCTTTCTAAGTTTTTCTTTTTGCATTACTATGGCGCCTTGCTTCTCTAATTGTGAAGTGATAATTTTTTTAACAATCTCTACTGTTATAAATAATGTCCAAGAATTAAATGCGAAAAAAAATTTACTCTTTTATGTTGAACTAGGAGTAAATCGTACAATGTTATAACGGAGAGTTTTTGTATAGATAAGAGCGACTATTTCCCACTCAAAACCATTAGATCCAGTCATGACCGTCTTATCCTGATTCTCGTAATATCCTTGGCAACTCGTGCTAATTATGAGTTTCACTTTCGCTATCTGACAAACTTTTCTAAATTTTACCAACAATGTAAGTTTCATCTATTTCAAATATTTAGGAATAAAATCTACATCATCTTCTGAGTCTTGTTGAGAACTAGAAATATCTGATTCGGCTTTATTATACCATTGCAAAACTGTTTGCTAAAAATCGAAAACATCAAACTTTACTCTTCTGTTGTATATGTATATAAACTACAAGCGGTGATACCCGGCGTTCCGCGGGTTACGCAGGCCCATGTAAGGACACAATCACCTATATTAATTTAAATTTTTAGTAACCTTAAGTTTAAGTCACTATTAATATTTTACTATTAGTAAAGGTAGCGGGTAAATACTCATTTATGATCCCGGTAGATGACAGATCTACTTTAGGGATACGCCCCTGCCCACGCAAGCCATGGTTTATCCCTCAATACCATACTGTCCCATTCCCAATATCCTAATCTAACCTATTTCTTACTACCCTTCCTTGCCGGGAGTAAACCCTATCAAATCCTAGAGAAAAGCAATGGGATACTACCTCTAGTATGATTCCCAAAAAAATCCTAAGGATCGTCTCATGGTAAAAGATATCCGGAGTATAAATGTTCGGATCTCCGGAGGGGAAGGGGGAGGAAAGCTGTGAGCGTGCCCAACGGAAGTAACACATAAATACCACAAAAAAGACTGGCTCTTCGCAGAAGTGTGCCTATAGCGACATGAAACGTACAGAACCTTGTTACTGATCATGGCAAACTGGACATCATCAAGCCAGAAGCGGCTAATATCGATATAGTAGGCTTATGTGAAACACACTGGGCCGGTTAAGGCGAATACAAGAATGTATGATAGGCTACAATCCTGTCAACTCCAGAATAATGACCATGAAAATTAGTGCTAAGCCATGCAATCTAAATATAATACAAATCTACGCTCCAACATTAACTAGCTCTGAAGAAGAAATCATACAATTTAACATTAATCTCCAAAGATCTATACGTTAAATACCCACTAAAGAAATAACATTTATTCAAGGTGACTTTAATGCAAAAACCGGAAAAACCCAAGAAAACGCACATATCAAACACCTCATCGGAAGTTATAGACTGGGTGTAAGGAATAAATCTGGTCAAAAACTGGTAGAGTTTTGCTTGGAAAATAACATGACTAATACTAACAGCCAATTCCATCACCATCCAAGTCGTCGATACACGTGGATATCCCCAAACGGTCAATATAAAAATCATGCATCAGGCATGCTTAATAAGATCAAGCATTAATTATGTAAAAACCTTACCTGGACATAAGTACGTAAGTGATCACAAACTCCTTTTAGAAAAAATAAAAATACATATATCTGCTCCTAGAATAAAAAAGAAAACTTCCTCGTTAAAACCCGAGAATATGCACCAATTTGAGCAAGAATTAGAAGTAAATCTAGATTCACTCCCAAGCAGAAACACAAACCTGATCAACGCGGACGAAATGTGACAAAGCTTTAAAACAACTTTGACAAACTCTAAAGAACGGGTATTCAGCAATTCAACGCACAAACAAATGTAAAAAACAAACAATGGATGACCGACGAAACTTAGAACACAGTACAAAGACGAAAGAATCTTAGAAAAGCAGGTAAAAATACCAAAGAACAGAAAACTGAGTATAAAGAATTAAACAGAAAAATACAACAAATGACAAGAAGAGATAAGAACCAACATTTACAGAATATTTGTCTTGATATAGAAAAATTCTCTAAGAATAATCAATCACCTGAAGTATTCAAATGTATTAAAGAGATTACAAAAATTCAGGCCAAAGAACGAAAATGGAACAGTGGTAAGTAAAATAGGAAACGTCATTCAAGTTTGGCGACAACACTGTATAAACCTATACAAAGAAACAAAACCTAAACAGCCCAAAACTTCGATCTCAATCAAGGACATACAACAGGAGCCCGACACTTAAGAAATAGAACATGATTTGACATTAAAAAAAAAGAGTCAGGAAAAGACGAGATAAAGCAGAAAGGTAAGCACCTCCCAGCAAAAGGTATTGATCTATTGTGAAAAATTTGTAACAGGATCTGGCAGACAGAACAGTGGCTAACCAACTGGTGCACCTCTACCCTCATACCGCTGCATAAAAAAGATCCAGTACAAAATGCAATAATTATAGAACTATAGCATTGATCTCTCATCCAAGTAAGGTCATGCTCAGAATCTTGTTACAAAAACTTAGAAACTTTTTAGAATGGCAAATACCACAAAAACAAGCGGGTTTTGTGAGGGGAAAAGGTACAAAAGATCAAATTATGAATGTGCTGCAAATTATTAAAAAAACAAGAGAATATGGCAAAATTGCATACTTATGTTTTCTGGATTACAGAAATGTTTTGATTGTGTCAACTGGAGGCGACTATTGAATGTCCCTCGCAGATGGAGACTCCACGACTTCTGATTCACCTACTAAAAGAATTATACAACAAAAACATAAAACTAATAAAGGTAGATGAACCTTTCAACGTGGAACGTGGTGTACGACAGGGTTGTATTCTGTCACTCTTGTTGTTTAACGTATATGGAGAATATATCATAAGGAAAGCCTTGGAAGGTTGGAAAGGAGGAGTTACTATAGGTGGCAAAAGGATGGATAATCTCCGTTACGCTGATGACACCACACTCATCGCCAAAGATGAGCAGGAAATGTCGAATCTTATTGAGCGAGTAGAGAGAGTGAGTTTGGAGTTTGGTCTACAACTGAATCGTCAGAAAACGAAACTTATGCTAATAGATCGCACGCAAAACATAAAACAAATGCTTAGTATTCAAGACATGAAGAACGTAAGAAAAATAACCTATCTAGGTCTAGTCAAAAAATCAGAAGAAGGATAGCTCTTGCCAAAACGGCTATGACCAAACTTAACAAAATTTGAAAAGATCGGCATATAACAACCACAACAAAATGCCAATTAGTAAACCCCTTGGTTTTTCCAATTGCGTTATATGCAGCAGAATCCTGGACCTTAAAAGCCACAGAGATCGCCAAGTTGGATGCGTTTGAGATGTGGGTTTGGAGAAGACTACTGA
This sequence comes from Abscondita cerata, assembly GCA_030710515.1. NCBI lineage: Eukaryota > Metazoa > Arthropoda > Insecta > Coleoptera > Lampyridae > Abscondita > Abscondita cerata. Next base: position 173,695 of record JALBCR010001774.1, on the reverse strand, counting down.
GGATTCCCTGGACAGCCCGCAGAACCAACGCATCCATACTGAAAGAACTTAACATCTAAGCCAAATTGTCAACTAAAATCAAACAACTGATTCTAAAGTATTTAAGACATGTCAGCAGGAAGAATGGTGATAACCTTGAAATACTTATAGTCCAAGGAAAAGTAAAGGGAACGCGGCCTAGAAGACGTTCTCCAAAACGACGACTAGACCATATGAAGCAGTTTAAAGGAAAATCTTTCTAAGACAACATTAGAAGTACGGCAGATACAGAGGAATGGAAGGAAACTGCTAAAAACACAACATGAGACAAACATAAGATCACGACGCTTTAAACATAAAGCTAACGACTAGAGAGAGAGATTATTAAAGGAACTAAAGACTCCAATCTGGAAAAATTTAATAAAATTTGTTTGCCTTAAAATCTTGTCCTAATACAGAAGAAAAAAGTACCCATCTTTAACCCGGACGCTTCATACTTTTGGTGTTACTTTAAATATTGCAAAAAAATAAAAAAAAATTGATTTTCTAAATAGAAAATTTGAGTGATGAAGAATGAGAGAAAGTGAAAAATAGAAAGTATAGGATAAGGATCAACTTTAATAATTTAATTTATAGGGAGTTTGTGAAGCAATTTTGATTACGTTTTTCGTTTATTGTGCCGTCACTGGAGCACGACACGGATAAAAACACGATGTTTAGTCCTTAGTAGCAGTTTTTAGATAGTTTCTACTTTTGGGCTATTAGATGCTGTTTCTACAAGATTGGAAATATGAATGGGAACTTGGCTTCAACATTTCAAATTGTAGAATTAATCAGCCCGAGTGTTATAATCTGGTCTAAGGATGCTTTTTACTTAACGGCGCAGTTTTTAAAAAGGGAAGGTATCTTTGCGTTTGCGGCTGTGTTTGGGCTCTTTTAAATAACAAAACAGTACGTCCTAATTGTGGCTTCTATTACCTTAATGCCTGTTTTCTAGGAAGGGTCTATGATGCATAATTTTCAAGGCTTACACGTTGATTACCTTCTAGTAATACACGAAAAAACTGAGCTAGTGGAATTTAGTCTTCTTTATTGAAATCTTCTTGCAGGACCTTTTCCGAGAATCCTGCTTTCGCAAAACATTTAGCAATTGTAATAGGCGAAACGTTTCTCTAGGCTACTGATATCCAAACTAAAGCGGTGATTAAATTGATACTTTTTTCCGCATCTTCAAAAGGACGATCGGTCTTTGTGAATGTTAGCAGCCTTTTGATTAAAAACTTCCTGTAGGCCATCTTAAAGTTTTGGATAATTTCTAGATCCAGTGGCTGACAATGAGATGTGGTGTTTGGGGGTAAAAACACAATGTTTACTTTTTCAAGAGTCACTTTGGGATAAGACGTAGCATTATCCAGAAATAATAAGAGTTTTCTATTTTCCTTTCATTTTTTCATCAAATTGTTTAGGCAGGAAGTCATAATCTCTACCGTAATCCAAGCTTTTTTATTAGATACCCATTCAAAAGGTAATTTGAAGCCTTTAAAGCATCTTGGGTGTTTACCCTTTCCAACTATTAACGGATTTTCCTTATCACCTTCCATATTTGTACAAAATAAAATTGTCAATCTCTGTTTTGCAGCTTTTTTAGGACTACATATTTATGGTTTTTTAAAGAGAAACTTTTGTTTGGCATCGCAAGGTTAAAAAGTCCGGTCTCGTAGCATTGTACACATTTTTAGGTGAATACTCCTTTAATATTACTGACAGCTTTGTGTTCCAAGTTTTAACAGTGTCCAGGTTAATATAAGCCGACTCCCCGCAAATTGTTTCAAAGGTTATGTTATGCCTTTGACAAAAAGTTCTCAAGCCATCCATTTAAAGCTTTAAAATTCGTCATTTTTAAATTTTCCGCATAAAAACTTTCAATGATTTCTCTTTTATTAAATCTCCAGAAATAGAAATATTTTTATTTCTACCTTTAAAAAACGAATTGTAAACTACTCGGTCAATTTCTAAACCTTCAAATCTAGGAAATATTGGTACCTTCTTCAAATAGCTTTTTAAATCGCATTTGTTTTTAAAATATCGTTAACTTGGATTCTTCCAACACTAAATTTTTCAGCGAACTTTCTAACACTGGTATTGAACTTTTCACTTTTCACAATTGTATCAATTTTTTTTTAAGAGACAAACGCTTTCTTTTTAGCGACATTGTAATTTTTCTGTATGTCTATATTTAACAGCACTGTTGAACATACTAACTCAAACTATGTACGCAAAATACGATTTTGGGTGTGCTTAATCAGCCTTTTAGTAGTACTTTTACTGTAATGACTGTCTACTGTAAATCAAACAAATTCTTTAAATTCGTCCTTAAATACAAGAATTACTTAAGCCTCACACAATGAAACAATTATATATTATGCACAACTTAAACGCTAAGCTGTTGTCTACTAATGACCCCACTTTAGAATGACCGGAAATGGGAGGTAGAATTACATGTATTTTTCAAAGAAGGTTTACAAATAAGTGGCCGTGGCCGTTATCGAGAGATGGTCGCTATTAAGAGGGTCATTAATATGGATATTTCCGTATCAGTGGACTTGAAAAACTTGGCCAGTTTTAGAGGTGGCCGCTTTTAAGATGTGGTCGAAAATAGAGGTTTTACTGTACTTTGTTACTATTTACTTTATAATAAATATTTCTTTATGACTTTATTTTATAACACGTAAAATATGGAAGTTTTATTAAAAACAAGATGAGAGTTTTTTTTTTCACTTGTCACGCATTAATTCTCGATCTTACTGTATAATATGTTATTTTTTCTTTACTTTTATAAACATATACAATAACTAAATAAACTCATTTAGAAAAACAAACTAATTGTAAATTATACTCATGAAGTATTTATTTACTATTACAGAACGTAGTATAATAAATAATTAGCATTTGAATGCCAAGTTAATTTATTCACGTAATAGAGGTCTACATTATGCGGTTACTGCATCTACCTACACAGAACTTTACTGTAAAAATGATTTAAGAAATAAAATCTGTACTTAAGAAATTTGAGTGGGAAGTGTAGGCAACCATAAATTAATCACATTTCAATGACAGACTTTATGTACGAACGCCACATATAACATAAAATGGGGTTAAAGGGAACTAGCTTTAAACCCACACAATTATACAGAGCCGTGAATATTCACCACCTACGCGATAAAATAAAATTAAATATCGAAATTCGTGCTTAAAAAAGAAATAGCTGGTAGCATACGATAAGTGAATGTGCAATTAAAACTCGTTAGTTGATGATATACATGTGTTGGGAAGTGACAAGCATTGCGTTAAAATTCTCATGTTTGTGTATATTAATTGTAGTGCATTAGAATAGAACTTCGCGTGTTTAAAAACACATTGAGCTGTCGTGAGCAAAAGGTTACTAATCAAGATATATTATTATAATTACGACAAAAAGTAAGAGAGGAAATCTGATAATGCCCTTTATCAGATTTCCGTCTCTCTTCTTTATCATAATTATTAATTCTAATTTTCTAGAGAAATATTATTGTAAATTATATTTGTATTAGCATGATATGGTAATATTTGTTTTCTGTTTTTTTTTCTTTATGCACGTTTTGACCTATTTTCCAAAACCTGTCAAAGATAAATACTCTTCATTTATACATCAATCTGAATTAAATATTGCTCATTGAACTTTTTTTCTTAAATTTTGTTTACATAATTTAGAAAAAATAATATAATATAAAAAAATAATTGATATAAATGATGTTTAGTCAAATAACATTACGAACTTTGTAAGGTTGTGTGCTCGATTTATTTACAACATTAGGTTCTACAATGTGTTTAATAAATAAAAGACCGTAATTTTTTATTCACTCTGAAATGTATATACGTAGGTATTTGTTACTTTTTAAAGAAAAGCATTTGCTCATTATTATTTACTTGCTACTTTAATAATGTTAAGATTTGTGATGTTGATAAATGAAAACGTACTTAGACTAGCCGTTCATAGAAGCAAAACCTTTATGAGAAAGTTTTACCGGATATTCTTGAAGTAAATTTCCTTCGTACTATAAATTAAGGTCATGAATTCAATTTAAACTAACGTTGCGGCGTTTACTATAATATGAGTCGTTGTTTATCTACAAGAAATTCTGAAACATAGTCCAAGTGAATAAAGTTTTTTAAAAATATTTTTCAATATTGATAAATAGCTTTATTAATCTTTCAATGGTTTCAAATTTTATTTTATTACGTCTTGAATTATGAATTAATTTTAAAATTACAAAAACAAATCATTAAATATCAGTGATTACCGCGGAAAATATCACAATAATACCAAGAACCATATTTTGTGGATTTGACAATTTTCAAGTCATGAAGACAAACAATCAGATGAGATTGAGTAACGACAAAGTTGGTGTTAATTACAGTTTAAAATTATTCTAACTCAGCATTGTCGATTTATCAATAAGTAGGTGAGTTTAGGGGAATAGTAATCACATAATTTTTGAATTTTCTTGCTTGAATGAGATTGTTACGGTTTATTTGTAAACAAAAAATAAAATTAAGTTACTGTTGAAAACTTGGTCCGCAGCTTTGTTAGGCGGAGAGGAGTGTGGTGTACTTACGCACAACTATATCGAATACTTTCTCACTGACAAAGATAATAATAATTGGGGGCTACCCAGTAAACGTGCAATCAATCTTCGAGAGCAACTAGGTACTGTTGTAATTAATGATGTTAATTGTCTAAGAGCCAGTAAACAGCTGATGACACATAATTTAGGAAAGCCTCAAATTTTCTCAGTGACTCAGTTGTACCTACCGTACGTGGGATTGTAGTTAGTTGAGCGCGGTCGCGGTAGGCTCAGCGTTGCTCAGGTGCCACAGGTGTGTTAATTTGGTGAACTAAAAAGTATTTTAGGACGGCTGCCGTTTTGGTATGTCAAAATATATTATTATACGTGCTCAAAACCAAAAGAGCAGATAATTCCCATGGTTATGACGTTGTGGCAGAAGATTTAAAAATTAAAAAATATTTTTTTTAAAAGTATTTTAGGAATTTTGAAATTTATATATATCCTACCCTATTAGTCAGCGCTTCTGAAATGTCTGGAAGCTACAGTTGATCATAACCCGCCACGCTACTCGGATGTTTTCTTAATAGATGGATTTTTCATACTACATGCGATAAAAAATGTACCAAAAACTTTTGGAAGTATTTCCAAAAGATTTCTGCAAATGGTGTATCCTGCAAGCGAAATCCATGTAATCTTTGATCAGTATTGGCATCGCTCAATTAAAAATTCCGAGCGGCAGCTACAAAAAGAGGCACCACTGATAGATTATACAATTACCGGTTCTAATCAAGATTTTTCTAAAGAGATGAAAAAAGAATCTTTGATTACTTTTTTTCGACTCATTGGACGAGTGATGACATTGCTACCTTTATTGGCAATAAACTGATTTACCTCAATTTCCGAGAGTGTCGGTCTTACAAAGTAAATAATAGAAAAGTTGAATCAATTATTGTTGAAGATTTTAATTGCAACTTGCATAAAGAGGCTGATACAAAACTTATTTACCATGCATGTAGCTTCGTTGAGCAGTGGTATTGTTTTTAGAGCCAGTGACACTGACATATTAATAATTATGCTTGCTAATATGTCAAAATTAAAAAATGCTTAGTCCTATATTTGATGCTTACCGGAACCGGTAATTATGAAAGGTTCATTGACGTTCTCAAAATCAATGATAAACTGGTTGAACTATTAGCCAGCAGTTTAAGTGGGTTTCACGCATTCACCGGCTCTGACTTCAACCCTGCCTTTTTCAACAAAGGAAAGAAGAAACCTTTTGGCTTATTAAAACAGTGCATTGAATTTCAAAAAACGTTTGCAAGCCTTGGTGATGATTTAAATGAGGAGCTTTTACAAAGTTTGTTTGACATCAGTGCGCTCCTCTTCTTAAACTTTTTTACATACTCACAAAGCTCCTTACAAAAAAAAAATACGTTTATAGTTCTCAGAAAGATAAGCAATCTGTACTGTTCAGTCATGACAAATATTAAATTTACTTTATAAAAGCAACGACATTCAAGCTCTTTTCTTGGAACAAACAAGGATTTTATTAATTCAACAAAATCAAAACGTCGACAATGGAGTATGTTTCTACGAAACTTTTGATAAAATCTGTAAAAATCAACATTTCATTAAATTTTAATTGTAAGAAAATAAAAAAGCATTTTAGGACACCACGTCTGATTAAATATCAAATGACAAAAAAAACAACTGTTGCAGCTAAAGTGAATATGAAAAACATACATGCATTATCCACACAAACAAAGTCTACTTAGAATACAGTACAACCCACTTACTACAAACATAAGACCAAAATCATTTAGTTGTAAAAAAATAAATTTTTACAGTAACAGAAACCAGATGTATAGATATGGATTGCCAAAACAACCCCAAAAGATAAACTAGAAGTTGCCTGTTATATCCGACAAAATCCTCTACCGTGGAATGAATAGGAACCTATTCTATAACAATCAGTTTTTAGGAAATGATTAGATTGATTAGTAAACCATTCTTATTACCGGCTTCGTTTTGAAGATGATTATTTAATCACCATTACCCATATTCAGGTAAACGTTCTGCAAATGGCTTTAAAACAGAGACTTTACAAAATAGGAATACAGCAAAAAGATACTCACGACGTCAAAAAATGTGGCGCGCTTATCCGTCAACTTGGTGAAAATCGTTTCCTTGGGTTTTATATGCAATAAAAACTAATTACTAAATTAAGATTCTCCAAATCTTAACTTTACGGAAAATACGACACTTTCGTACGTCAACATTCAGATCAAAAAATAGGACGTGCTTTTAAAATTTATGTCAGGGAACGGTACCAATTTTCCAGGGTCGGAAGCTAGTAGGGTTAGTTAGTACTTAAAATATTCGTTATAGGAATTCACAAACTCAACTTTATTTGCCGTTAAAAAACGGATTCCTATTAATAGTAAAAAGAATCGTCACATGATGATGACATCGTTTCTCCTTCTGGTTCTTAGTGAAGTGCTCCAAGTAATACCGTTTGTCCTTTTGAATAAATCTGTAAAGTATTTATTTCATTTCATCTCAAATCTACGTTTGTAAGACGAGTAACATTACTGGAAGTTCCCTCTTAATACTGCAACGTCTAATATTGGAAGTAAGTATCTATTTTTTACTAATGGGTTTTTTACGCGTTATTTGATAAGGTATTTGCAGAGAATATAGAGAATTGCGTTATTCAATAGTTATTGTCAGTTTCGGTTAGATGGCGCTATAGGTACCTTACACCATAAAGCTCAAAAAGCAACACGGTGTTGCAAAGTAACTCAACGACAAAGTATGACTTCACCAAACATAATAAGTAGCCTCCAGCTTATTGTTCAGAGGCAAATTAAGCTATCCTTACTTAGACAATTTACTCTGTTTTCTCATCTACTTTTCTATAAAACTACCCTTCGTCTGTTTTAGATATTTTAGTTGTCAAGTCTATCTACATCCGATCGCAGCCTAGACTCAAATAAGTAAAGTCACGCGTATTGCATGCTTTTTTTCTTCTATTACCGCAGCGAATTTGACAACATAACTGTTGCGCCTTGTTAGTTGCTTACTGTAATTTGAAAAATCTTTTAAAAATCGTTAAATGTGTTGCGCCTTGGAACTATTTTTAGATTTGCTATCGGGTACCGATACTCTACGTAAGTGTCTTCATTCAAGTTAACGAAATTAGTTGTCACGCTTTTAGTGTGTAGCATTCAGTTAGCTATTTGTAGAAACGATTGTAAATTTTTGACTACGCCCATTGCAGAACACAGTGGCGTAGTTATCAGTGCGGTTGATCCATATTTGGGCGGTTTGTCTGTATTATTATTAGAACAAATTAATTTCTATTGTGCTTTTACCTACATCATATTATTGTCTATTTATGCTTATGTATGTTCTCGTTGTGATTGAGGCCTAGTCAATCTATAAAATTATATTTCTACTACCCCACGATTTGTTTTTGTGCTTTAGAATTTTTAGTTACTCTGGAAAATTTACTAGATGGCTCCCTATCATTTATTTCTGCAGTGTAAAAACTATTAATCTAATTATTTGTAAGTACGCCCACAACCACTCTACGACTAAAAGAGCTTCCGTCTAGGTTTTTAACACTGCTTCCTAAATTATAATTTGTTTACAAATAAACAGTAACAAACGATTTTCAAGGATAAATGACATAGTTTTGGACCTAACAATACGTATTGAGTTCCCGATGCCGATGCCCAAATCACCATTATAACAAAAATTTTCCGAATCACTTTGATCGTTTCTTGTTAAAGGTTTTTTGGTAGGATCCTAATATTAAACGTATTATTACATAACAATGCATAAAATTTAATTCAAGAAGGAAAACTTGATGGTAATCATGGAAATTAAAATTGCGTAATAATATTTTGTCATTTTTTTATTTAATAAAAGCAAAAGTATAATAAATTAGAAATCAAAAGTATAAGAATTTCATATTAATCAAAATTGTTGATGTTGAAAAAACAACTGAGGTCCTTTATTAAAACAAATGTGTCAAATAAGAAACAGATTAAAAGAATAACTAAAGTCAGAAATCGTGACAATAAGATATTTATATGAAACATTTTTTTTTGTCAAAGATCTTATTTTTCCATCAATCGTATTAATCCCATAAACTTCTTTACTGAAAAGAATGATAAATTAATTTCAATTTTTGTTTAAGTTCTATTGATTAAAAGCAGCTAACTGAAGCTTTATAAATTCTTAACAAAATTGAAAAGACTTCAATATAGAACACCGGGAGATTAGTCTGAAATAGTTAGATTTTATTGTACATTAAAGTACGTGACTTACATTTTTATTTTTTATACAACAAGCTATTAAGTATTTCAGACTTGCGACAAATTTTTGGTTACAGCCTTAAATAAAGATGTATTTATTTAATAAAAAAGTTTATTTATAAAACATCCCAAAATGAAAGAGTAAAAACAAAATAAAATAATATTGCTGTGTATTGTAGTAAAATTCAATATGTCCAACGGCGAGCATCGGAGCGCTGCGGGATTGTTATTGCCGCCTGTTTTTGCAATTTAAAAATACAAATAGAATTTGTAGCTTTCTAAAGTAAAGCACTATACACACTAGAAACGGAAACTGTTACGTGACACAAACTACAACTAAACTAGATTATTTCGTATATAAAAAAAAACTAAATCTTGGAAACTCTTTCCCTCCTGGAATGTCCACAGAATGCAAAATAACGAGTACCTATTTTTAATTCTAAGCGTAATGTAACGTAATGGAAAAATTAAATTGAACTAAAAGTTGATGACGTCAGTAACGGATTTTAATGAAAGTAGTGTATACTTGTTTAAAAATGTATTGAGTGGGTACAAACTTTACAGAGACAAACATCTCTCGTCTTTTATCAATGACGTTCTAGGTTGGAAACATTATGTAAATCGTATTCCGTGTTTGAGATCTACATATCATTGTGACTAACAGATAAGCGAGCGTTAGATACTCTTAGTGGGTGGCAATAACGTTGGTGTTTGTAGGCAACATTTCGTTGCTTTACGTGTACCTGTCAATGACAGTTACAGATTTTCATTACCTTCAACAAAAAACTTCGCTTTAATTTCTAAATATAAATACATATTTGAGCAACAAAATTATACATCAAGCACGCATAAACCAATCGATTTCATTAATAATTAATTAATTTGTACACCATTAATGTAATGAGAAACATGGGAAATTATCATTTCTACATTTGGTTTATTTCATAAATGTACATGCGATTATAATCAATTGATGGCATAACGTAAACCTAAAATTTTACATTACGAAATGAGTGTAAACTACACAATAATTAATGTTAATATTGTGTATATTGTTTATAACACTGTTCGCTGTAGTATGTTTTGAACTGATAGATGTCCCATTGTATCTGCGTCCATAATGATTGATTTTTTTTAGTTGCAGTTATGTAATGTTAATGGAAAATATTTAATACATAATTTAACACTTACTGGGAATTTTATTTATTAAGGTGTAAATGTAACATATTACACAAAAGATTTTTTGCAATTAAATAAAGTCGTAGTTAAAACAAAACGTCGTCCGGGATTGATCCGTGTCGAAAAGGTAACTGTAATTACCAACGTTTCGCCACCTATCATAAGGGACGAAAAACTTAAAACAAACAAAAAAAAGTTCAAGGTAGATGACTTGTCATGTGTCATAAACGGTGATTGGTTCGAAATAGGAGAGATGGTTGGATTAATGATGGGAATCCACAAAAATGAATGGTTGTATCCGAGATCGCGATTGAAATTATTGTATTTTTTAAATTGCGTCAAATCTCGTTGCCAAATCACAATATTATTCCTCCATTTATTAAAATCAAATTTTACGTTTAAAACCCCTTTTCTAAAAACATTTTGCACAAAACCTGTCTTATTTTAATACGTGAACGTATTAAACAAACCAAACGTGATTTAGGTTTCGATCCAACTCTTCCGTCAACATTTAGAACTAACTAATACCCTTTCATCTGATGAGTGGTTTTAAAGTTATTTTTCAGTAATCCGACACTTCTTTAAAATTATCTTCGGAAGTCCATCGTAAGAAATTTTAATCCCTTTCGTCTAAGTCACTCAGACCTACTACATCTTTAACTGTTCTATTTCCAACAACTGTTATCAATTTATCTAATCATAAACTCAACTGCAAACAACAATCTGTTCTTTCCCAAGGCTTAAGTTTTGCTATCGGACAAGAACATATTCCTCAAGACGAAGAATCTAGACATTCTTCCAGTAGTTAAAGGTAACGCTACATTAATCCTGGATACGGCCACTTACGTAGATAAGTTTAATTTTGTCAGAAGATACTTACAGGCGGTTACCGCGTGACCCCACTCCTATGATTGAACGCAAAGTTATTCAAATTATCAAATCTTCTAATCCACTTCTAAACACAGCTTCTACTTCAAAACCTCATCGTCTATATGGTCTTCTTAATATCCACAAAGTGTACCTCTTGGACCCATTGTTAGTACAATTCAATCTCCTACTTATAAATTCCCTAAATTTTTATCAAAAATCTTTAACAAATTTGTAGGTAAAACACCTCCACACATTTTAAACTCTCACCATTTTATTCAACGTTTAGATGATTTGGAGGTAAATCACGATGATCGCCTTGTTAGTTTTGATGTTACTTCATTTTTACAAAAGTTTCCATCAAAGATTCTCATCACATAATTGTTATCTCTACATGAAACCAAAAGTACGGCTTAGGTGTATTAATAATACTTTCATCATATGGCCTCATAGTCGCCTTTTTTTAGATACGTTTCTTGATCATCTTGTTACGGTTTTATTTTCTGAATATACTACGTGTGTAGCGAATAATATGTTACGACAAAAGTTGTATTTGGCGCACATTTTGCTAATTTACGATTGGTTAAAAATAAAATGTTAGTTTAAATCCGGCTAAATTCACCGTCAGTACACATTGCTTTTATTTTCTGTTTGTATTAATTGCCACGTGAAATTATTTTAGCACGTTTTTTGATCTTATGGTTTCGCTGTGTGTTATACCTAGATAACTGCTGGGGGTGCTGGAGTGGCTGATTAAGACCTTCCTTGTCAATTAAAAACCACACTGCAGTTTCGCATTAATTAAGCTGCAGGCAATCGGTGGATACCACGTCTAACAAGGGTTGGTTATCCTTCATAACTTCATTGAGGCAGCCTAACGCCTTCCGTGTTTCTTTGCACACCTCCTCTAAAAGGAATCCTAGAGTTACCTAATTTTCCGAACTGTCGATATCGTCGCTAGCAGAAAACTCTTACTTTCGAAACTACATTCATCATATTACAGCTAAGTTTTTATTATTAAAGTAACTTATTCATTGTTAATGCATATGAAGGTCATGTATACATATGACATGAAACGGTTTGATCTTTTAGTTCTTAAATAAAATCTTATTTGGTTGTATTCTCCACAACCAAACGTTTATAACCACCTTAATACGGGCTCGGGCGCGTCACTTATAGCGGTTGACGCAAAAACAAAATCCCTTTTGGGTTTGCGGGCGGTACTTATATATATATATATATATATATTATCAGAAAATCCTTCTACCTTTCGGTGTCGGATTGTACAATTATTTACATTTTATTAGATTAATTTCTATTCTACGTTTATAAATTTCTTCCATTCCTTCTTGTTGTATGCCATCTCTTCTGCTTCTCTCCATGTTTTTCCTTTTTCTTCTAGTATTCTTCCTACTTCCCCATTCCATGTTTTTCTTGGTCTTCCTCTTTTCTATTTTTCATTATTCTTGTCTTCCAAATTTGTTTTACTGGTGTTTTGTCGTTGATTCTGACTAGGTGACCCCACCACGACAGTTGCTTCTTCTCTATGTGTGTTAGTATGCTTTCTACCTCCAGTTCCTTTCTTATGTCTGTGTTTCTTATTCTATCTCTTCTCGTTATACCTTTTATTTTCGTAAGTATCTCATTTCGGTTGCTTGTATTTTGCTTTTCTCTTGCTCTGTGAGTACCCATGACTCGCTGCCGTAAGTTAGTATTGGTCTATAAATGGTTTTAAATATTTTTGTTTTGGTTTCGATCGATACTTCTCTTATTTAAAAATTTTGTTTTTAGTGCGTAAAACAACCCATTTGCCTTCTTAATTCTATTATTAATATTTGCTTCCTGTGATCCTTTCTCGTCCAGAATTTCTCCAAGATATTGAAAGTGATCCACTTGTTCAATTCTTTCTCCGTCAATCTCTATCTTCGTTTTCACATTTTCTTCTCCAATTACCATTACTTTTGTTTTACTTTTTATTAACCTTCATTCTGTTCTCTTTCAAAACTGAATTCCATATATTTAAATTTGTTTGTAAATTTTTTTCATTTTCCGCAATCAGTACCACATCATCCGCGTATAATCCTTCAGATACATTAATTCTTTGTAAATTCAGATATCCAATTGTCATCTTTTTTGTTTTCTTTTTACAATTTTTAATTATTTCATCCATGAATAGTATAAAAAGCAGTGGGCTTAGACTACCCCCTTGTCTTAATCCCATATTTGTTCTAAACGTTTCCGATATTTTGTTGTCCCTTATAATTGCGTTCCGGTTATGTTTGTATATTGCTTGAGTTAGTCTTATAAGTTTTGTATTTACATGTCTTTCTTTCATTAGTCTCCATATTGCGTTTCTGGGTACCGAATCGAATGCTTTTTCTAAATCCAAGAATGCCAAATAAATCATCCGTTTTTCTTTTCGTGCTTTTTCGGTGATTTGTTTTATTGTGAATATGTGATCCTGTGCGCTTCGTCCTCGTCTGAATCCACTTTGTTCTTCTTCCATTGTCTCTTCGATTACCTTCCTGATTCTTTTTTCTATTATTTTTTCTAAAATTTTCATACATATATTGAGTAAAGTTATTCCTCTATAGTTATTACATTCTTTTTACATCTCCTTTTGTGTATTGGTACGATTAGCGATGTAGTCCACTCCACTGGTATTTCTTCTTCTCTCCACACTGTGTTGTATATGCTTAATAGTGCATCTCTTCCCCGTTGTCCTATATTCTTTATCATTTCTGCCGGTACTTACTCCTGGTAATCTTAGTTTAAGTCAATGTCGTTGCATGTTCGACCAGATAAATCGCCGTGTGTAAGTGATATGTGTACGCAGATTTTTCCTATTAGCCAATCCGCAATTGGAACGTTAACATTAATTAAAGTGTAACTAAAGCTTACCTGTAAAACCGGCTCATTAATTGCAAAAATTACTTATTATTAAGCGAGGCTACTGCTAACGTACGTTAATATATCCGACAATCTCTCTTTTGTGACATTCACCTATTACTACAAGATTTGTTTGTTGTTTTATTAAATTGTTTGTCTTTCTTATAAGACTGACTGTTGTGTTTGATCTAGCGTATCAGGCTTTAAGTAAAATCTGTTGATCTCCTGTTGGTCGATTTTATTTCTTTCTTTTACCCAGCAAGTGGCGCCTTGTTAGGCAGCAGTTTAACTCTTTAGACCTCTTTAAAAAAAAACCCTCCCCCTTTCACTCACCGACGAAGCCGGAAGTTGCTGCTCTAACTATTACAAATACTTGATTCTCCACGAACCTAGTGCGCTACATTAATCCATATTTTATTAGATACTTTTCATTAAGGTAACATTTAAATTGTGCCAACAAAATACCGAATTAAGCGTTTCATGGCAATTAAGGTCGATTCCAGTTCAATGTGACTGCACAATATTTACCACTTTATTTTTTAGTCAGTATATTATGCGTTATAAGATTTCACAAAAATCTGTTGTCAGTTTTCTTTAAGAATAAAAACTAATAAATTTACAAAATTCTGTATTTTGTAAACTAAAATAATTTTAACATCACACCATAAATTGCACACGGAATATTGTCTCGACTGTCAATAAGTAATGCTAACTAACTACCTTATAATTTAAAATACATAAGGTAACTGTGATGTAACTTAGTAATCCGCCATATTGTATCCAAAGGAAAAAGATTAGTCAAGTTCAAAATCATTCCCAATACATTCATATAAGTTTATTATCTAAACCTGCCATTTATCTATGGTACATACGTTCAATCAGTAATTATAAATCAAGATGACTAATTATACACGAGCTGGTTTTTAAAATTATATGCTCTATACTCTACTCTATGTTATGTAAATTCTAGATAAAACATATACAGGGTGTCCAGAAACTCTCCTGACAAACCAAGACCGGAGATTCCGCAGATAATTTTAAGACAATTTAACCCAATTCACCTAGTTCGAAAATACTTCCTAAGGGAGCTCTTTGAAGATGGCGCCTGGTAAAGTAAAAAAATTAAATTAAAAATTAATCTTCGCGAATTGACAACAATTTGACAATGAAAAACGTAGGTTTTACTCTTGTTAGCAGTTTAGAGCCAACTAGTGTAATAAATATAAATTTAAATTTTATGACAAAAAATTTTTAAATCCATTTTTCTAGAAAACGGTGTATCCTAATGACTTAAAGTAAGAGTACTTTTAGTACTAGAATACCAGAAAATTTAATAATCTAGTGTCACAAATGCTTAAAAGTTAAAGACAAAAATGTTATGTGTTAAAATAACAGTTGACCTACCCAAAACTGACGCCTATGACCGGTACTAGAAATTCGCAATTAATAGAATCGATTCATCTCTGAAGGCTAAATAAGCATACCAGTTTTTGTTTTTTTAAGTAGAAGCGTTCTAGAGGTATTTAAGAAAACTATTTACAAGGCGCCATCTTCAAAGAGCTCTAGCTCCCTTAGGAAGCATTTTCGGATTAGGTGAATTGGGTTAAATTGTCTTAAAATTATCTGAGGAATCTCCGGTCTTTGTTTGTCAGGAGAGTTTCTGGACACCCTGTATACATACTTGCTTAAGTTCATAATCTTAAGAAACTATCTAGACTTTGAAAGTGTTTATAAGAAAAAATGAGAAAAAGTTTGTCAAAATTGAACACAACTACTTAGTCGTCATAATACAGCATATGAAACAGACTCATAATTCAAGTGAACGGTGATTTCTCCGACATGACTTTTTTATCTGATGACTTAACAAACTTGTAATTTATTAACAATAAAAGTGTAAGATGATGTGAAAATACTGCCTTTGTAAATAAAAAAAATTTCGTAGAATTGACAAATATGTTAAACTATATTTGCTCATAACGACAATAAATTATGATTTTACATTATACACGATAAGTACATAACTGTATGTTTTTGAGTTGGAATTTACACTCTGAAGCCATCTTCTTCGCACAGCTTGGCGTCTTTTAATGTTGACTTTACTTCTACTCTATGAATTAGCACTTTCATTTTAAAGTTTTAAATCAATAATGCACCAGCCAAAAACTGCTGAATCTTGGATTACATTACGTTACCTTCAAACATTACGTCCCACCAGTTTCGAGGTGCTGGTGGTGGTCTGGCTAGCATTGAAAAGACGTTGTGACAGCGCCAGTGACAGCCGTCAGGTGACCCGGTAGACTAAGTGAAAATGTCTAAATAGCTCTATACATACACTCTATGCTACGCGGCTCGTAATCAACTCTTCATAGTAGTACGTAATATGCTTCTTACAATTATAGTTACTATTACGACTTATGTAACTGCTTTTACATATCTGTCGACAAAGTTGCTTAATGCCAATCCATTTACGTACGTGATCGTTAATAGGAGTCGGCACTAGATGTCAAAAAACTTATTATTACAAATACATTCCACGTTTTATTTGCTGGTAAAATTTATATTTGTTGCAAAATTATAAAATAAATCGACAAATAATAATAATAATAATAAAAAATCTATACTAAGGTTGCAAAGGATTGAAATAAAATGCTTAGATATTACAATTTATTTGTCAATTTGCGTAGGACGAATAAGTTGAATAATCAAATTGTCGAATTAATTTCTGGTAAATTGGACGATTATTGACGACAGAAACGGGTAATGATGTAATTAAACTTTGCCAAAGTACGGTCCAATTTTAATTTTTCTATAGAATGAAACTACATTAAATTATGGAGTACTAATTATCTGAGAAAACAAAATTTTTATTTTCTATGCTACTGACTTAAAGTTGAAAAGTTTCGCTGTAAAAATTTTGATTTAAGATCGCCGATAAGTTTCACTTTTTTGCTGATTCTTATGTAATCAATTCTAATAGCTATTGAAGATAAAACGGTTATGTTATGATACTGTAATTGCAAAAGTTTTTAACTTCTTGCGCCTTCTTTACAAGAAAGTTCATTAAGTTAAGTTCAACCAAAAACAGAAAGTTGTATGAAAAGTTAGTTTTGCTGCCGCTGCTGCCGCTTTCAAGAATTTATTTAATAGTATTGAACGAAATAACGTGAAAAGTTGATTTCGTGTTTTAAGTTTTTAGATACCCTGTTGCCGCACATAGTATTAGCGAGTTTAAATAATTTTAGTAATTTAAGTTTAGAAAAAGTTATAGAATTATTTAAGAATTAAAGTATATTCTTGTACGATTTTATGCAAATTTTACACGCATCCACCGTTTTATAAAAATACAAATTAAATAAAATGTTAAATCACAACATGCAATTCCACAAGAAATATTGTTGAGAATAATACAAAAAAAAAAAAATTTAAAGACTGTAATTAAACATTTACACTCTTAACCAGATGTTTCGTAAATTTTCAATTTTTTTCTATCATACAATCTGTATGTCTTTAACGGAGCCCTCTGAAACCGGTCATCCTCAGAGAGTTGAAACAGCTTTCATGTGTATTCATGCACGTTGATGACAAAACAAAATATAATCACACCGTTGTTATAGGAGGTATAGGTGTATATTACTGCACAACTAATTCTTTTTTGTTTTCTCCGAGCGCCCATAGATGGCAGCTCCATTGTTCTACCGCTTTACTTGACGCCATGTTCTTTTTTGATAAGGGAACCGGACGTTTTCATTTACTTTGTCCGCAATCTTCCTGGTGGTCAATTAATTATTTTGATTCTCTGTGATCTGGAACGTGCAGGTACTTTTAATCCGACATTTCCTTTTATATCTGCAGTAATCGGTTATTTATTTTAGGTTGTAATGCTTTGTTAAACCAATCTTTAGTAGCTTGATATATCTTGGAGATGATTCTCTATTTTTTTCGGTCGATTACCGATCCTCGTCGATATTTTTTTTTTGTTTTAGACATATTCTGGGGTTTAAAATTACCTTGCCTTGCAGTAAGAAATAATTTCGAATAACTGGAGAAATTATTTTTTTATCTATTTGGACCGTTGGCGTTCAAAGGTCAATCATTTACCCAACACGTGAATTTAGTTTTTGGAACGTTATTTGGTCAAGTGGAGACAAATTTTACAGCTTGCAGTGAGTTGACTGTCAAACCACGCTTGTTGCCTGCTTCTCTAGTCATGAATTACTCGTTAACAATAACAACTTTCCTCTAGGTAGTGTAATTTAAGTCAACTTTTATTTTATGCGCATTGGTTTTAACTTCATTTTGTTGCTCTGTGAACTTTGCGCTAGCATTGCGAATTACGGTACGCACGTTACGTTATCTATATTAGCACGCGTTAGTAACGCTAATCATTCTTACGCATTAAGCGCTTGCCGGGCCTATTACCTTGCGTGCGCCACTGTGCTAATGCAAACTTGCCTACGCTATCTGCGCTTATGTTTATCTACAAGAAAAATATTACTCGAATTGAATCTATGATATTCTTATTGCTATTTCTTTTACTGATCGCTTTATGTTTACGTGTGGACTTGTAGTTTTAATTAGTGTACTAAATTTATAACTGTCGGTGATTTTTGGTTCAACCCGAAAGCTTTGTCCTTTATTTTAGAACCTGTAGCGCCTTTATCAAACCTAAGTATAATTAGAAATTAATTATCCAATTAAGTACGACTGCCTTTCGTATAGTTTAACTCTCTTCTTAATCCACGACGTTCTCTGGCGGATGATCCTAGTCGGTGTATACGTCGTCGTCTTAATTTATATCGACGTTCTAATTAATATAACTTTCTTAATTAACTAATTAACTATCAACCTTTCTTTTTGTTTGTAACATCGTGGGTATCAACGCGGGAAAATTATTTATTAAATCTCATGATAAACCTGCAGATAACTCATCGCTGCCAAAGCTATGTGTGAGCCTACCTCACATGCACACAGATGCAAGACGCTGCTCAAATACGCAAAGAACGAAAACACCTCTAAGTAAGGAAAAAGAAAAACCAACAACTGAGATGTCAGCCGGGTAGTTTAGAACAGAAAAAGACTTAACGCAGTCAAGTGCGCTTTGTGCTTACTCCAAAAAGACTTAGGGAGCATCTACCACCCGAAAAGAGCTGACCCAGGCAGAGTACCCCACAAAATCCCCTAAACACTGTCGGTTTTGTCATTATTTCGTGGTACCAATCCGAGCTTCCCGTAAAGAAGTGCAGAAACTTAAACACCAATGGAGGTTACAACATCAACGATGGTCGAGGAACTTCCCAATTGGAAAAAAATAACCGTGTATGCAAAGAACAATCTCTTCGATAGAGAATTTTACTCTCGACTAGGAAGTAGATTAGTAGTCAAACCAGATTTGCTTGAAGAAGAGACACCATTTACCATTGAAAGGTGCCCATTAATTTTAATGAAAGCAACGGTAGCCTTGTTAACGTCTACTACACAAAGACTCCCTGGTATAGTTGGAAATTTGTTTACAAAGCAACATCTGGGATTAATTCCTATATATGCCTACTTTTTAAATAGGAATAGGTCTAGTTGTATCTGTTTTACAAAATTCATGATAATAAACGTCGTTTCTTTACTGTTAGAGTTGAACTTCCAAGGTAGGAAAAAAGTGCTTTCTAGCAGAGGAGGATGTCATTCCATATGCGGTATTTATCCTGGCAAAATATCGCAGCAGCAGGAATATCCCCGAATATATTGGGGGTGATACAAACGCTCACAATATGAAATGATAAAGCACCAATAACAACCTATCTTTCTGACAAGAACTAGACAGGTTGTACTTGAATTCACGTTTATCCTGAACTAGAAAGTGTTTAGTGAATCTTCTATGTCTGGCCATCATTTTATAAGTTAGAGTATATAAAGACTGGAAGAAACTGAATTACCTATTAAAAACCTAAAAATGACACATTGGATTCGTTAGAATACAGTGCTACAATGCAATCTGAACAGGATACAAATTAACAAACCTTGAAGATGCTACTGGAACTGAAAAACGCAGTAAGCGAAGTAAACAGGTTAATCGTCAATGCGTATAAATTGAATTGTGTTCTGAGGAAACCTTTAACAGGGAAAATGATGGCTTTGCCAAATTCTAATTTAAGCCATCTTAGAACAAAAACAAAAACGCAACAATTCCCAGCTTAATAGCAAAATTCGCTGGCTTGTCGATTTTTATTTTATATTTTAGAATACTAAGAGTACTACCCAAGAAAGTAGTAAAGTCGGTGAGAAGTTTTTGTTTTGATAGAACCTCTTACAATAGAAAAAGGCTAATATGAGACGTTCCCGCATTAAAAAAGACCTTCAGTGGCAAACCTACCATTTACAAAGTAGATCTTTAGCACATTAATTAAACACGTCTACATTGTGCCAACTTCAAAATCAGAAAGAGAGAGAAAAGCGTATTTTGACCAAGGTTGCAAAATTTTTTCAACAAATGTATTGCGAGTTGCCTGCTATACACCGCGTGTACAGTAACAAACACAATTCAAATATAAAAATAAAGTAAGAAAACCACCAGATTTCACATCTTAAAATTGTGAAATTAGAATAATAAAGCTTAACAGTTACCGGATTTTTCGTAAAGAGAATTCCTCTACTGAAAACCCTTAAAATTTAAAAATTTTATTTTGCAGTAACAAGGGACAAACATCTCTCTGCGCAAGACTGCCAAGAGTTTCGCAAAAGATGCTGAACAAAAAATCGGCTCCTTCTAACAACACACTTCCCAGCCAGCCAGCCAAAACCTAATAGAAAGAGATAGATCACATTAGAAGAAGAGCATCAGCTGGAGGGTTGCTAACACATTTTGCAGTCAAGTCAGAGTAATCTAAGCAATAAGCACCACAAAGTTTGTACAAAACTCCTGCTAAAGATTGGATAATTTTCATACACTAAAAAAACTGAGCAAAACTTCTAACTGATTTTCTGATTAAAAAAGGAACCGTCTGGCACTGAGACATATACCCTAGGGCAGTATTTATAACAAACGTTGAAAAAAAGAACACCATCAACGCCAAGATATAATACAAAGCTATAAGCTTTACGTCATTGCTTTTTAAGCAGTTAGAAATTATGTTAGATAACTACGTTAGAACAACAATGTGAACCCGGGTTCTACTACACTGGGATCAACCAGCATACAGTGTCAGCAGATCTACCAAAGTCAGCTTACCAGTAAACTAAGTAGGCGAATACAGCTAAGAGGGTGTTTTTTTAGACAATAAAAGGGCTTTCAATAACGCATTCACATGAATCATTGCAAAAAGCATGGGTAAAAAGGCAAGTAGATCTCACCATTTTAAGATAGATGGTACAACTTAAAAACAAAAGATTGAGTATTGTTATCACTAATAAAGAACCTATTCTTCGACGACCTCCTTTGCACTCTATTTATCGGCGGAATACCCTGCCAAGGCTGCGCAGATGACATTGTTATCACAGTGCTAAAAATTTGGAAAGACTTTCTATGAACTCAACCAAGAAGGATTGACAGAAACAGTGAAATAGTGTGGAACTGTTGGGGGTTGAAAAGGAAAAAATTGTGGCCTATACCTACAAGAAGAAACTTGACACACTTAAACTAATTACGGTAAATAATGTTGTTGTAGAAGCACTTCAGTCAAATAGCTGGGAATAATTCTAAACAAATGACTGAACTGCAACAAAACATCAAGTAATTTGCAGAGAATAAATAGGAATAAAAACTCAAACTTTTGCGATGTAATGTCATCCTCACTTATAGTGGTGTTGTCTGGTGGCACATATTCAAAGAAATTATTACAAAAAAAGCTCAAAAGGGTACACAGATTAGCATGCCTTGGCATTACAAAACAGTGTGCATCTGTCCGATCCAAGTATGGATCAGATACCAAAACTGACCTCAATCCATTTTGCTGTTGGCAGCTAACCTATTTTTCTTTGCAAATGAAACAGTATGAACGTAAAGAAGGGTTAAGATTAAATCAATAGGATAGAACTTGTTACGGTTTATTTGTAAACAAACTAAATTAAATATATACATACATAAAATAAATATATAGCAGTGCTTAATAACCTACCGGCAGCTCTTCTTAGTCAGAAGTGGTCGTGGGTTGATTAAAAATCATTCAAAAAGAAGATCTTTACACTGCTTAAAAAATTTATAGGGCGCCACCTAGGATTACGTATAAGAAATATCTAGAACCACTAGGAACGCGTAGATACAGAAACAAACCGTACGTGAATAGAAATATGTATATTGTTATAGCGACTAGAATTCAAGTAACACACAGAGAAACACATAGACACGACAATAGATAATATCAATTAGAATAAATAGCACATATATTTATCAAATAATAATAATTTACGAAAGCAAGTTAAAACACGAATATAAATTCGAGACACAAACGCTCCAAATAGGTTAGCGTATTTGACAGTTGATAACACGGATAAATCCCTGCAAGTGATTCACGCAACAGATATTGTTCGAAATGTATCTAACAACAATTACGGAGAGTACCAGACTTTGGCCGATTATTTAAATAGATTCAAGGAGGACAAAATTAATCGTACTTGAAAGAACTTTCGAGTTTACAATGTTATTTATAAGCGCCCAAAAAAATATGTTTTTAAACTCACGACCACGGTAGGTATACATAAGACGCGACAAAATTCATGAATGACATGCATAAAAGAATTAACTTAGCTTTTATAAGTAGAAAATCTTTGGTGTTGATTATCCAACAAACAAAAAGGAAAAGCAAAAATGGACTCCGTTGATAACAGTTGCTGGGCTGCATAAATGGTTTATCTTCAGTGGTGACCTTGAACCGACGATGGCTTCAAGGTAGGTTGAAATTCTAACGGTAGTGTGATATCAGATCCACTTCGATATTTTTATAATTTTTGGATTATTATCCTTGCCAGCATAACCATAATTAAATATCCATTGACTAATTAAAACGAAATACATCAAAAGAAAGATCAAAAAAAGGAAATAAAAAAAGGTGCCTGCAATTAATAGAACCCGTAAAAACAAATATTTGATTAAAACAAAAGAAAGTAGAAAAATGTACTTACACCGGAACCGTCATCGAAGACTTATTTCCTAAATAGAATAGGTTTATTTAACTCAATCGATATTACAAAGCACATGTCTAATTGTTCAATTTTTAGACACCATTTTCCATGTACACCTTTTCGCAACGAACAGTAAATCGGAAATGAAGTGTAACGTTTGCGAGAAAATAAGATGTAACTTTTGCAAATGCGAACAAATCATCGGAACTGGCAATTCCAAACAATTAATATCCCCAGAAGACTTCTCAAATCAAACATTTATATTCACGCATAAGTGTAAACACGGCTGCCGATACTGTAGGGAGAAATTGCTCAATAAATCAATTATTGGCAAAATAGTCCCGTCTCAAACTCTATTTTACTTACTACAGAATATTTTGTTTTGATGTCACCTAGAGATAATATCAGCAAGGAATTCCTGTTTAAATAAAAACTAACTTCTGTACGGAATTAGGCAGTAATAAAGCTGAGAGGTTCCAAAATCAAATATAGAACTAAAGCAGAAGTATTTGGGCCAAGAAACATAGGGTAATTCACCGGAACATTTCAGGCGTAAGTATATGCAAATGAACGTTGCATCCAATTTAATTTAGGCAGAAGGACATAGTTATTATGTCCAACACTCAAGCGGTAACGTTACCAAGTCAGACACGAGTAAAACTAAGCTAGGCGACCTAAGTGCACTTAATAAAATTAAATTTATTAGGATTTTTAGGCATACAGAGTTAGAAAACAATAAGTTAGAAAGGGGACGGCTACCCTCTTTACTAACCAAAACCTTTCTTAGGTTTTGGCAAGTACACAATACAAAAAAACAAGGAAGAAAAAATACAATAGGAAATATTGTAAGATAAGAACAAAGAGAAAACCAAGATATATATAACTGAAGGGAGAGGATTAAAAGAAAAAGAATGGTAGCAAAGTTTAAGGTAGGGAATGAAGAAAGGGAAAACAAATATTGGTTAAAACAGAAGGAAAGAAAATGTAGGATGTGTGGATAGAGTGGGAGAACTTAGAACACATACGTAAGGAATGTGGAAAACTGAGGGAAGAAGAGAGAGAGCGACGAGGACTGCTGGAGAAAAAAAGGAGAGGAAATCGAGTAGATGAAAAAGTAATAAACAGAAGAAGAGCAATAAAGAGAAGAAAAAGAAACATAACCAAAATATAGAACATATATTAAGCGAGAAGATGAAGAAAATATGAGAAGGAGAAGGAGAAGGAAAGGAGGAAAGAGAAAAACATCAAATTAATTTAAATATAATATAGTATAGTTTGTTTGTGAAAATGAAAGTGTATTAGATTAATTTTATGATGTATGTATGATGAAAGAAACCGAATTCTTTGTTTATTGTATAAAAAACAGATTAATACATTAATTGAATTAAAAATCTTCTAAAAGTTTAAAAATTTTGATGAGAATGGACTTTTTATCAGTACCTACTGAATTAAATTGTAAACATAACATGATAGTTACATTAACAAATTAAACCTATTAAATACATAACTTTCTCCCAATTAATAAAAACTTTAATTTCAAACAGCAACGGAGACAGTAATACATTTCCATAAGTTTAGAGGCGAGTAAGTACGGATAAATCTTTCTCGCCAACAATCCCTGTAAAAAAAAATGCGATATTTTTACATCATTGATATCATATAATTGTCTTTCTTAATTTAAACAAAATTTTTAAAGTTCAAGTTTTAACAGAAAATACTAAACTTGTTATATAAGGGAAACAACAATTTTTTTATTGCAAAATTTTGATTATTACACTTATTTAAGAGCAAATCGTATAAAATTTTCTTTATTCTTAATAAATCTTAACTAAGAAGTTTTTTATTGTAGAGTTTTACGAGTGTAAGTCGATTATCTCAACTTTTATAGTACTTTCAGTTATTATCCACCTTCATATTTTTAATTAGAAATTAAGATAATGTATGTTCTATGGGCATGAAGATACTTATTAAATCGATTTCGATAAAAACGTCGCATTTTTTTTATTTTAATTCTAAAATGTTTTCTTAAAACGTTGTACTTAAATTCGTATTGTTATTTTCTATCAAGAAAATACGGTATCAATTTGTAAATGTCATATAAAGGAAATGTATTGTTATACAAAAATTCTGTGAAAGATTTATTATTTTAATATTCTTCAACGTCACAGTACCTAGATCTTAAAGAAATTTTTTTAACACACTTTATTTAAAAATTAATATTTGTAGATTTGTAGAAAATGTTAAGAAGTTTTGATTTAATTAAATCACATTCAATTTACTACTGTTTCTTCTATTCTTATTTTAGAACTATAACATTATATTTATTTCTTCTTTTAATGAAAATCCACACAGGACTTTGTTTTGATTTAATGAGAAAATGCGATGTTGATCGATGCTTACAGATTTTCTGAAAATTAGTACTGAAATTTGGAAATTCATCTTCATGTCGATATTTTGATTTTGTACTAATGAGTTACATATCGCTGAATTAGCCTTCGTAAGTTTTTACTTGTGCAGTTGCAAATAAATTGTATTTTCTTATTTGTAATTTTGTTATTGCGCACATAAGTTTCGCAAACAGTCTATCAATTTTCAATAGCTCGTATCTTTTGCAACGCTTGCATCCTTGTTTGACGATTAGTGATTTTTATATATTTCCATTGTTCTGCGAACGGTAATTGCATTCATCATAAATATCATGGCGAAGTTAAAAGTGTTCGTTTTACAATGTACATAAATATGATCTTTTTCAACCGTTTGTTGCTCCCGAAGAATGTACGAGATCGATCAGTCATTTGGTAGAGCCATAGTCTACATTTAACTAATGTATTGATTGGAACCGATTCAAGTCTTTCTTAGAGTCTGCAATTGATTTGTATCGTACAAATTATCCTCTAGATACGAATGGAATTTATTGATAGCCCACACGGCTGCTAGGCATTCCTGTTTGTTCTAGGAGTAGCGTGTTTCCTATGTTTTAAGTTTGTGCTAGCATACGTAGTTGCAAGGTCTAAAATGTCACATTCTTCTGCGTTGGTTTAGCAAAATTTAGTCTTATTTTTTACCACTTTGTGCAGCGGTAAATTTTGCCGTAGTGGAATACTAAAGAGTCAAAGGGGTTTTCAACAATTAAAATTAGTTATATAAATTATTTAAATATGTATTAAAAATTTTGTTTAAAAATAAATTATCAGTTAATAAGTTCAATAATATGTAAAAATTTCATTTAAAAAAGTAATGTTTTGTTTAATATCTCTAAAACGTCAAGTTCACTTATTTCAAAAATTTTACCATTGCAATCAGGATCTTTAGTAGTGACAAATTTGGCAAATAATACCTACTTAAATTTGTGTACCTGGTATAGCTTTGACAACTGCCGCAAATCACGACGCAATGATCGTGGTAACGGTTAATTTGTGTGATCGGTTAGTGATACTACAAACATTTTTTGAACGGTATATTTGTTGGTAAAGCAAAACTAAGGTTGTTACCAAGTGGTATTATCCCCTACCAAGATCATTTTCTATTCGGGGGACTCGGGTTTAATTTTTGCTAGAAGTTTTTCATGGCAATGCAAATATATACTTATAGTTAGGTACATTTTGAGCAAGTAACTTTTACAATTTTTCCAGTTCCATCCCTTAGTTCATAAATCCAAGGATTTAACCTCTTATTGATATAGAAAGGGCCTACATATTTAGGGGCAAATTTGAGTGTGACATATTTTGCTACATCCGATTAAATATAGTTTTTACGGTAAACCGGTTGACCAACAATAAATTGTTGATTGCGTCTGCGTAGGTTGTAGATGAGGGTGATTTTTCCGGAAGCTTTAGTTAAGCGATTATGAACGTCGGAGAATCGCTTATTAATTCTGTTATTACGATTACAATTTAACGCAATTCAATCAACGTCAATCTCTTTAGAACGTCCTTTATATTGGTAAGAAGATTGTTGTCTATCAAAATAATTTCGCGATCGAAATTTATAAAATTGGGAGATTTATTTGCTATTTCGTCTTTTGCTGAACGTAGTTGAGTAACATATTTATGAAGTAATTTATCTAAAATGGCGTCTTTGTCAATCATCAGACCAAGGTTATTTGAGTTCTGTAACACTTATACGTTTGTTAATTATAAAACTACGTACTCAACGTCTATATTTCTCTAGCTTGTCAACTACAATCCCCTTCGCGTACATTTTACCGGTGGCTTTGTCTACATACACGGCCAGCACAAGTTCAGGTCTACAGAAGGTACCTTTTACCTAATTGATGATAAATCCAGATCTTTTTAATTTTGAGATTATATTTTTAATTTTAAGAATAAAAAAAGCCCACCACTAGTTACAATAAAAGCTGTCTAGTTATTAGATACTTCTTCTAATCGGATTTGACAGAAAGCAGATTTTCTGTCCAGTGTTGAAAAAATATCGCATTTCTCAATTTGTCGAGAGTAATAGATTATCATTGATAACGGATAAACTTCTTTTATTCTTCAAAGGAAAGGAACACCAACTGCAGCGTCTATTTAACCAACAGAAAAACACCAAAAACTGCACCAAAAACTTTACTCGGACACGTGTTTCAACAGCTAAGCTGTTATCATCAGCGATACCGATACTAAAAACTAAAAACAACGGGAAGCTTATATATACTATCTGCTTATCACGCATTATTAAACTTAATTGATTCTTAGATAAGCTTAAATAATTCCGAAAATTCTAATGGACCGTTATCATCATAATTCATAAGCAAATTTCTGTTTTTAAATATTTTTAAACTTTCATAAGAATCAAGTTCGTTTTTATTATCTATCCTCTTAATTAATTCAATGTCGCCTACTCTATGACCATTTTCAAGCATATGCATGGCAACACTGGACCTATCTGTGCGATGATATTTCACATGAGCTACGTGCTCTTTAAAACGAGTTTTAATAGGTCTCTTGGTTTGCCCTATATATACTTGGTTACAGTCTTTACAATTAATTTTATATATTCCCGATTTATCACACATTTTTCGGTCTTTCGGATTGCCTAAAAGATTTTGCAAGTTGTTACTTATAGAGGTTACTGTTTTATAATCAAATTTTGAAAATATTTTTTGAAGACCTTTTGTGTATGTAGGATAATTTGGTAATTTGACATATTTCTTATCTATTTTGCTATTACTAGTTCTAACGTTGTAATGTTTCTAATGTTTAACTTATGTTTATGTTTTCTAATTTTTTTTCAACGTTTTGATTCACCGATTATTACATTTCCCACTGTCAAAACAAAACTTTGATAAAGAACTGCGAAATTTAAGCAGATTGCATCATACAATGGTTTTCAAGAATCAATTGTCACAAACATAATTAGAAAACATAAACATAAGTTAAACATTAGAAACATTACAACGTTAGGAACTAGTAATAGCAAAATAGATAAGAAATATGTCAAATTACCAAATTATCCCACATACGCAAAAGGTCTTCAAAAAATATTTTCAAAATTTGATTATCAAACAGTAACCTCTAGTAGTAACAACTTGCAAAATTTTTTAGGCAATCCGAAAGACCCAATAGAAATGTGTGATAAATTAAATTAAAACTCGTTTTTAAAGAGCACGTAGCTCATGTCAAATATCATCGCACAGATAGGTCCAGTGTTGCCATGCATATGCTTGAAAATGGCCATAGAGTAGGCGACATTGAATTAATTAAGAGGATAGATAATAAAAACGAACTTGATTCTTATGAAAGTTTAGAAATTTTAAAAACAGAAATTTGCTTATGAATTATGATGATAACGGTCCATTAGATTTTCGGAATTATTTAAGTTTATCTAAGAATCAATTAAGTTTAACGATGCGTGATAAGCAGATAGTATATATAAGCGTCCCGTTGTTTTTATTTTTAGTATCGGTATCGCTGATGATAACAGCTTAGCTGTTGAAACACGTGTCCGAGTAAAGTTTTTGGTGCAGTTTTTGGTGTTTTTCTGTTGGTTTTCTTTTACTCTTATTTAATTATTTAACTTCTTGAAGTCCACACAAAATCTGTAAAATTTGTCTTCATTTTTGACCAAAATAATTGGCGAAGCCAATTGAGTTTAACAATTTTTGTTTAAGTAATTTATTTAGTTCAATATTATTATGTTTTTGAACAAGAGTGCTGACAGGACGGTACCTTTAATTTATAGGGACTTGTAGTAATTATTTGGTGTTTCACATCAGACGTACAAACAATACCTTCTGGTACATTGTTAAATTCATTATTTATTAACAGGTTTAATTGAAATTGTTGATCAGGAGGTAATGAATTTTGAGAAACTATGCTGTCATATGAGTTAGTATCGATTGATACTAATTAAGGTAAATAAATTTTCTAAACATCTTGTCTTAAGTCCAGATCTATTTACATTGCTCACCAATAATCTGCGCCCAGAGTATATACCCAGAATGACTATGATTTTTTTTTATTTTCATTGGGTCTGAGGGGTTACCAAACAATGTAACGTTATAATAATTAACAACTGTAACAGTTTTTGGAATGTGGATTGAATTTGGACAAGTTCTTATTATAAAATTAGGTAGTTTACATCTATAACATTATTTTTCTGTAGGGATTCTACAATTAAGGCAGTGTGATCAATGTCATTACAACGAATTTATTTAACATTATTTTGTGGATGTACAGCATTATTCGTACTTGTGGGATATGGTTTTTAGAAGAATTTTTAGCTAATTGGGTTTAGGAATTTTTATAGTAGGTCTTTTAAAATGGTTAGTCATAAATCTATGTGTGTTGGCTTAATAGAATGGTCAATGCTTTATATTTGTAGGGAAGATACCAAATCATGATTGAATCAGAAAATAACTCAGTTGTTGAATTGAAAACATATGTGGTGAGAAATTTTGGGTTCATCGACCCGTTCTAAGAATACATTTAAAGGTAAATCATTTAAAATACCGGTGAATTCTAAATTCCATTGTGAAACTGAGAGTAGTTTAATGCGGATTTTAGATTGGGTGATTAATGGTTGAGAGGTACTGCATGTGCATTATCAACGTGTAACGGTTTATTTGTAACCAAATTTAAAAATTAGTAAACAGTGTTGAAGCCTGGCCAGCAGCTCGGGCTGTCAAAGAGTGGTCGTGGGCTGAACTTATGAACAGTTAGAATGAAAACTTCTACATTACGGAGATAATATATAAAGGCGCCACCTAGTAGAACGTATAAGGGATCTTCCAGAGCAGCTAGAAACTCATATACTCAGAAACAAACCGTAGAATGGTAGAAATATAATTATGGAATGACTAAGCGACATATAAATATAGTCTCAAATAGACAACGATAACTAACTAAAAGCTGCACACCAATTCGGGTGGCAATTAATAACTTTATATTGAATTAAAAAGCAAGTAAGTAGGCACCGGCACCCCCAAAACAAATCTAAAATTGTATGATAGCGCAACACATCAAACGAAAATTGAAGCATCTTTCAAATTTACAATTATTAAATAACAAAGCGCAATAATTATGTTTGTAAATTCCCTGAGCGTACAGGTACGTTAACGTGACAAATATACAGGTAATATAAAAACAACATGCAAAAGAGTTAACTTAGCTTGTTTATAGGTAGATATCAATGCCGATCAGGTGTAGACAATCGACAGCTGCAGCATCTACAATAGATGAACAATAGTTTTTCAGAGAAATGGATAAAAGAATACGGAACCAGTTGGTATGGATAACTAGGCTTGACCCAAATGATCATGTAGAAATCACTGCTTATCTTAAGTAAAGTTTAGTTTATTCAGAACATCCACAGAAAAAGCATCCCGATTTACAGCTTTGTTACTTTATTTAATAGTTAATTTCTATCCATATGCCCAACGAGTGGTCTGCAACTTTATACAGAAAATAGCGGTAAATAGAAGTTTTCAAAAAACCGTAGAGTGATAGCATCATACGGTACTTACGACGCTAACAAGATAACTGCTAGTTCGATGAATTTTTTTGGGTAGGAAACCCACAAATAATAAACTCCCAAGAAAACACTAGAAATTGAAGCATGCATTATAATTGCCTAAACTACAAACATACAGTCGCCTTCAAATCAATTTTTAGGGCTTCAAAATTACAAATTTCTCTTTTATTTATTTATTCCAATTTTTTTTTGTTAGCCAAGAAATACCGTCACAAGCGTTAAGAGATGTATCAAATACTTTAACTATCACCTGCCACAGAGCGTTTATAATCCCTAACAAAAAAAAATATGTCATGTTTTTATTTATAAGCTAACCATGTTTCTTCAGATCAGTTTCAAGGAGCCCATTAACTTTGTAGCTAGGAACTAACCTATCATGGCATATGCTTTCGAGTCCTGATGTTTGATGAGTGTTATGTAACCAATTGCAATGCAGCATAAATAACTAGTGACTCTTTAGCGCCGGTAGACAAGAACATATTTAAACCAGGTGTCAACTAAAGCCAAGAACGGTTCATATGTTCAATTAGGAAATTAAACAGATTTCACAGCGTAATTTAAATGTAATTTCACAATATAATTTAGTTCATTACAAACGAAGGTAAACATATTGACACACATTTCATAATATAAATACAATGACAAAAATACTTAATAAGGAATAAAACTAGAACTATTACAAGTCAGCATAAATGTAAAATAGAAATAATAATATTACCAGTAATTCTAAACCACTGTATGTAAATAGATTAGTATTATTTATAATTTAAGCAATAATTGATTTAGAAGCACTGGACAAATTGATTGTAAATAAATTTATAAATAGAGTTAGAAGACTGAGTAAAGGTAGTACTGCATTAATTGTTTTTACTCAAAACTCCCTAACGCGTGGACATGGTCCTTCGAGCTTAACAACCGGGTACTTCGAGTATGTAGAACCGCGTAGATAACAACAAATTAACAAGTGATAAGGTGAAAACGAACCTAGAGTTCATTAATTCAATCAAATTAAAAAAAAAAAAAAATCAATTAATTATAGTGTTCGATTGTGGATGCATCGATCATGATGGAAAGAATTAATCAAATCAGCAAAGCCCAAGAAAACGTAGGGCAAGAAATTAAAAGAATTTATAATAATATGAAAAAGGATTCCTCGAGCAGAAAAACAGAAGATTATTTCCAAGAAAGGAGTTCAACAATTCAATCGCTGTGGGAAGAAGCAAGAAAAATAACGAAGAACTAAACAAGCTTAAAAATGAAGAAACAGAGCAAGCAAGTTACTTTAAAAATAAATATTTTAACCAGATCACAGCAGTGTATAATGAGGCTGTGCAATATATAAACAAATTTAATGAAGGAGAAACAAGTGCAAAACCTTCCATATCAAATAACGAAAGCGTTGAAGAAATGCAAATCAGATCTCGTCAAATACGAGAACAAGAAATAAGAATTGAAGAGTTTATTAACTCAATAAATAAAGCCACGGTAGAATTGGAAAAAGGAAAACCAATCGAAAATTATCAGTGGTGGATAAAAGACATTGAGAAGCAATGGGAAATTATTTCTCAATTAAATATTAGCATAAAAATAATGGAAACTGAGTTCAATCATCCGTATTTCATTGAACAAAAGTTTGAAAAAGCACGCAAGGGATATGGCGAAATATCAGAAGCATTAAGTGCAACAACAATGAATAAATCAACAAGTTCGTCTAGGGTAAAGCTGCCAGAAATACAAATTCCAGTTTTCCATGGAAAATATGAGGAGTGGACGACTTTTCAAGACATTTTCAAAAGGTGATACACAACAATGCAGGTCTTACGAAGACTGAAAAAATGCAGTATCTCAAAACCTACGTGAAAGGGGAGGCAAGTAAAAGTATAAATCATTTTCAAATAAATGAAATCAACTACGATTCAGCATGGGAAGAATTAGCAAATATGTATGACAATAAACGTTTAACGCTGAAAAAATTAGTAGAAAAAATCATGGAATTTCCTATTATTAATAGTGAATGTTCTAAAAATTAAGAGAACTTTACAATACAACGAAAGAATGTATGGAAGCAATAAGAGTGATGGGAATCGATGTTTCATCGTGGGATCCAATCATAATGTACAACATTTACAAAAAGTGGGATGCAAGAACGAATGAATTATATGAAGCGTCTATCAAAGAGCCACTGGAGATTCAAAATCTACAAGAAATGCTGACGTTCATCCGCACCAGATTCCAAGCGCTGGAGGCTGGAGGAGAAAAAGAAGTGAAGAGAAGAAAAGAAATTTGCCGCAAGTAGCAGCTCATATTAAAGAAGGTAAGCGTAGTTCTTACTGTTATTATTGTAATTTCACAAATCACGCGATCCATCAATGTAATAAATTTGTGGCATTGTCAGTCACAGATAGGTTAAGATTTATAAAAGAATTAAGATTATGTCATGTGTGTATGCGGCATGACAGTTTTATAACATGTAGAGCTAGATTTGGTTGCAGCATTTGTAACCGCAATCATAACACGCTTTTGCATCAAGAATATAACGAAAGAAGAGCAACTTGGATGACCAAGAAAAATGAGATCAAAACTAATGAAAAACTCACCGAAAAGGTAAATAAAAGTAAAGAAGTTACGAGTCACGTAATTCAACACAACACAACGGTTTTATTAGCAACAGCAATGATTAAAGTGAAAAATTGGGAAAATGGAACGGAGTATCTGCGGGCATTAATTGATTCAGGATCACAAGGATCATTCATAACCGAAGAGGCAGCAGCAGTATTAAATCTCCCGAGAGAAAAATCAGAGCAGAAATAAACGGAATTGGTGCAGAAAAACAAGCATCAAATCAAACAGTAAAATACGCGTAGTATGCAAACCAAGGTATTCCAGTAATTATACATTAACAACAGAATTGATGATTCTGCCAAAATTAACAAAATCGCTACCAGAAAAAGTATTGAAGCAAAATTAGAACAATGGGACAATTGTATATTAGCCGATCCAACATTCTACACAGCCGGACCAATAGATATATTATTGGGTGCAACGGATTATAAAGAAATAATTTTACAAGGTATTAAGAAAACGGATGATGGATTGTTAGGACAAAACACTGAGTTTGGTTGGATAATTCAAGGAAATAGTCCAACTCAACCAGAGAAGAACATTAATATAATCAGTATGATTACGCGGGCAGAAGAAATTGAATTATCAAAATATTGGGAAATGGAGGACATAAATGAACCCGTACGATTAAATAATGAAGAAGAATTTTGCGAAGAATTTTATGCAAATACAGTGAAACGACAACATAACGGAGCGTATGAAGTACGCATTCCTTTCAAAGAAAATAAACAACTCGGCGAATCAAGGTCACGAGCAACAGCAAGGCTAATACAAGTTGAAAAACGCTTAGATAAGGATAAAAATTTAACTGAAGGATACAAGAGTTTTATGAATGAATATTTGAATTTAGGTCATATGGTACTAGTACCTAAATCAGAAGAACAAAAGGGGTTATATTATCTTCCACATCATGTTGTAATCAAAGAGGATAGCACGACAAGTAAACAAAGAGTAGTTTATGACGCATCGTGCAAAACAACTAATGGGAAGAGCCTAAATGATATAATGTATGTCGGTCCGCGGCTACAGCAAGAATTAGCAGATATTTTAATGAGATGGAGAACTCACAAAATAGGGTTCACGGCTGACATCGAAAAGATGTTCAGACAAATAAAAATTCATGAGGATGATCAAGATTATCAAAGAATTCTGTATAGGTTCAATCACAAAGATCCTATTCAAGAATTTAAATTAACAACTGTTACGTATGGAATGGCGGTGTCACCATACCTAGCAGTAAAAACAATGCAGAAACTGGCAAAAGACGAAGAATTAAGATTCCCAGAAGCGTCAAGAATAACA
Source organism: Abscondita cerata (assembly GCA_030710515.1). Taxonomy (NCBI): domain Eukaryota; kingdom Metazoa; phylum Arthropoda; class Insecta; order Coleoptera; family Lampyridae; genus Abscondita; species Abscondita cerata. The sequence goes on along the minus strand of JALBCR010001774.1, from coordinate 138,846 downwards.
ATGAATGATTTTTATGTAGACGATTTAATAAGTGGGGCTGACTCAGAAGAGGAAGCAATAAACCTGCAAGAGCAATTAATAGAAATGTTTAAAAGCGGTGGATGCAATTTAAGGAAGTGGTTCTGTAATTCGAAAAATTTTATGAACAATTTATCTTCAGAATTACAAGATGACGCCATTAAAGAAATAAAAGAAGGTGAATTCAAAAATCTTTAGGCATAAATTGGTCGCCTCAAGATGATTCAATTAAGTTCAAAGTTCACGTCAAAAATGATCCTCCTAGAACAAAAAGAACAATTCTAAAGGAAGTTGCCAAATTATTTGATCCATTAGGCTGGTTAGCACCAGTCACAATAAGAGCCAAAATTTTTATACAAACATTGTGGATTAAAAAACTGGGTTGGGACGAACCGATTCCAAACGAAATACAAGAAAGTTGGAGTAAATATTATATGCAACTGGCAGACATAGAAACTATAACAATCAAAAGGTGGACTGGACAAACTAAAGATTCAGAAATTGAGATACATGGCTTTTGTGATGCGGCAGAAAAGGCATACGGGGCGGTAGTATATCTAAAAGTAGTATCAAATGGTGAAATAACGTTAATAACAGCAAAATCAAAAGTAGCGCCAATCAAGACAAAAACTACACTAGCAAGATTAGAGTTATGTGCTGCTCATCTTTTAGCAAAATTATTGAACAGAGTAAAAAGGCGTTACAATTAAAAATCCTCGTATTTATGCTTGGAGTGATTCAACAATCACTTTATCTTGGATCAAAGGAGATACGTCGAAGTGGAAAACATTCGTGGCGAATCGAGTATCAGAAATAAATCAGTATATAGCTAAGGACGCTTGGCATCATGTGGTATCAGCACAGAACCCAGCTGATTACATTTCAAGAGGAGTAGAGGCAATCAAACTTAAAAATTAGTTCAATGGTGGAACGGACCTGAGTGGTTAAAACAAACACATTATCCAATTAATGAAATCCAAATAAAGCCAGTGGTAGAAGAAACAAAAGAGAAAAACAATTATGTCTACATGTTAACATAAAAATAGTAACATAGACATAATTAAAACATTTTCAACGAAAACAAAACTAGTACGAGTAATTACTCAGTGCATGAGATTTGCACAAAATTGTAGAAATCTGAAAAATAAAAGAACTGGTTCACTCACAGTTAAAGAATTGCAATTAGCACTAAATAAGATCACAATAATCGACCAAAATCATGAATATCAGTCGGAAATTACGGCCCTCTCGAACGGGGATTCCCTAGATAATAAAAGTAAGTTAAAAATACTACATCCATTCATAGATGGCGAAGGCATTCTCAGAGTCGGCGGAAGATTACAACATTCGTTACTAACTTATGATGAGAAACATCCAATAATTTTGTCAGCAAAAAGTCACTTATCCAAGCTCATCATCCAAGAAGCACATAAAATTACCTTACATGGAGGAAATCAACAAACACTGGCATACGTGCGCAGGAAGTATTGGATTATAAATGGAAAAAGAGAAGTAAAGAATAATATAAATAAATGTATTGTTTGCGTACGATATAAAGCGCAAACAGCTCAACAATTAATGGGGCAATTACCAACACCAAGAGTAAGGCCAGCAGCACCCTTTGAAAACACTGGAGTGGACTACGCTGGGCCAATACAAATCCGAGTTTCTAAGGGCAGAGGCAACAAATCCTATAAAGGATACATTGCAATTTTTGTATGTTTAGCTACAAAAGGTATTCACCTTGAAATAGTTAGCGATATGACAACGGAAGCATTTCTAGCGGCCATGCAAAGATTCATGAGTCGTAGAGGCAGATGTACCAATATATATAGTGACAATGGGTCAAATTTCATAGGAGCCAGTAAAATAATAGAGGAAGAAGTAGGGAACATAATAAAAAATTCAACAATTTCAGATGAACTTGCTACGAAAGGCACGCAATGGCATTTCATACCCCTTCATCTCCTCATTTTGGTGGACTGTGGGAAGCCGGTGTGAAGTCAACAAAATATCATCTTAAAAGAATAATAGGAGATGCAACATTGACCTACGAGGAATTATCAACGTTAACACATCAAATAGAAGCATGCCTTAATTCAAGACCTTTATGTCCTCTTTCGGAAGACATACAAGACACATCTGTAATAACACCGAGTCATTTTCTAATAGGACAAGCACTATTAACACCAGCCGATAAAGTACAAGAAAACATTGAGAAAAATTAACAGGAAGATGGAAACTCGTGCAAAAATGAAAAACAATTTTGGAAGGCATGGTCTTCTGAATACATTCATAATCTTCAACAACGTTATAAATGGCAAACAAAAAAGAAAATCTTAAAATAGGGGACGTAATCTTAATTAAAGAACAAGTATTAAATGCAGCCCAATGGCCGATAGCCAGAATAATTGAAGTGCATCCAGATGAAGACGGAGCCGTTAGAGTAGTCACAGTAAAAGAAGTGATAATCAAGTCTTCAAAAGGCCAATACATAAATTAATTCTGTTACCAATAAATGGAAATGATGAAGAAGCACAAAGTAATAAAAAGTTGCAACAGTTGCAAGTTGCAATTTAATAAGAGTACAGGCCAAGAAAAACCTACCTCAACCACAAGGTCGGCGGAAGCAAAACATTTAAGTTGGAAAATGATGATTATGATATTTTTATACATACTTAGCATTGGTAAAGCAAATATAATTACAAACTATGTTATTGAAAATCCGCAACCTGGAATGTATATTGAACAAATAGGTCATGCAAGGATTGAGAAAGGGATGTTTAGAATCGAGATAAAATTCCCAAAAATAAAATTGAAAACGATACCCAATCAGTAAATGAAACAATAAATAAAATAAAAGCAATGTGCTTACAAATGCAAGATTTAGCAAGCACAATAGAATGTCAGTCACTAATGTATCATTTGGAAGAAAAAGAACGAATTATCAATTGGTTAAAAAGGGTATAGAAAAATCAAAGGTAAAAAGACAGAAGAGAGGTGTACTTGGCGATTTTTTAACATCAATATTTGGGGTAAACGATGAGGTATACAAAGACATTGAAGTCCTAGATAAGAATCAAAAGGAAATTATACAAACCACGAAACATCAAACTAAACTTATGTTGCAAATTTTATCAAAATTTAACGATACGGAACAAAGAATAAATAGTAAATTAAATCATTTTAAAGAAAGGTTGAATAAGGGATTGGATGTAATAAGAGATATGCAACGTTGGTATAACAAGATTAATGAAAATAAACTTGCTATTCATTTATTAAGCGTATATCAAGTAGCAAGTAATTATATTGACGATTTAGAAGAATTATACAGAAAGCTATTAAATATACACTTCAATAAAGGAGATCTGTATGAATTCATATCGCCAGCACATATCGAAGACTTAATAAACAAGTACAGCAGATGAATTTATTAAAAATACTAAAATAGAAGATTATGTATATATTTGTACTCCAGCTCAACTAAAAAGTATTGATAACAGTCCTAGTTGCATTGTGGACGAAATTTATCAAAGAAACGAGAAATCAACATGTTCAATATCCCAAAGGAAATTTAAAAGGTAATCTGGCAACAGCTATACACCAAAAATGCCTGGTTGTTTATAGCACCAGAGAAATTTCGAATTGCAATTACATGCAACGGAATTAGAGAAGACGTCTCATTGAATAAAACGGGGATAATAACTATTTCACAAAACTGTTTAATCATTACAAAAACAACGATATTAACACCAAGACGGACAGATAGTATTCCAATTTTAGCTGGTTTCACTCGTCCGGTGGTGGCAAACCTGACTACGTCAAGAATCATAAACGGTCCAGAAGTTGATCTCGATCAAGACGAAGTTATTAAGCCAAATGACAATTTAGTCAAATTAAAATACGACGAAGAAGAATTGCAACAAAAATTAGACGAAACGAAATGGAAAACTATACGACATCATTCAGTATTGGTAAACACTAGCACTGTAGCATCTGTTGGTGTACTAGTTCTGATATTGCTGTATGTCGGGAAGAAGGTCTTGCAAAGACGTAAAAAGCGAATTACAATTAGAAATAGAAATGGGAAAGGAGCGGAAGAAGCTGCAACCGAATTTGAGCTAAAACAGTTAGAGATAAGAGATGATATGTCACAAAAATAAAACATTAAATAAATGATAAGTCAGGATAATTAATCAGCACACTTAGTTAAGTCGAACCAATATGTGGCAGTTCCCAGAACTTAAGGTGGCAATATGTTCAATTAGGAAATTAAACAGATTTCACAGCGTAATTTAAATGTAATTTCACAATATAATTTAGTTCATTACAAACGAAGGTAAACATATTGACACACATTTCATAATATAAATACAATGACAAAAATACTTAATAAGGAATAAAACTAGAACTATTACAAGTCAGCATAAATGTAAAATAGAAATAATAATATTACCAGTAATTCTAAACCACTGTATGTAAATAGATTAGTATTATTTATAATTTAAGCAATAATTGATTTAGAAGCACTGGACAAATTGATTGTAAATAAATTTATAAATAGAGTTAGAAGACTGAGTAAAGGTAGTACTGCATTAATTGTTTTTTACTCAAAACTCCCTAACGCGTGGACACATAAACAGACCATAAAAAGGAAACTTCAATTTAAGTTAGACATCATATAAAAACTGAAATATAGGTTAGGTGGGTTATCTTATATTTCAATTTGATAATACCAACCCAGGTGTTATGGCTTTTAGGTCTTTAACGAGGTCAAATAATTTAATACTTAATTTGTATTTAAATCTAAAATTAAACACATATGTACAAAAACTAGTCTAAAGGTTATTTTTAATCTTACCAATGTGGATCATATTTTGCAGAAAAACAACATAATTACAATAACCCTTATATATTTTTCCAATTCATGTTAATTGCCTATAAAAAACAACCGTATTTTCTGAGAAAATCATAAACTTCATTGGTCAACGAGTACACTAAGATAAAGTGAAACTTGACAAAAAATTGTCATCCCATTGATAAAATGAGATAATAAATAATAATTTTAGTACCTACATGACTACGCAACCAAAATAACGCAGCTGCATAAAGTAAATTTAAAAGAAAATTGAAATTGTATGAACAACAAAAAGCGGTTTAGTATTGTTAATATTTTTAAATAAATCCACATTAATATTTGTCAAACAATTTAAATTCTAGTGTGTAAACCTATAACGATATGTAATGATACATTTAAAATTGTGAAACTCTTTTTTTATTTCGTGATAAGTGTTTAGACGTTCAACTACACTAAATTTCTTGTTTATCTCATTTTGTTTAAAGACGTCTAGGTGTCCTTGGAAGTTTCATATCTATTTTTGTTTTGTTTATAAATTTTAATTATACTATACTACTTTTGCCTAGTGGAGTTTGTTGCTATTCCAGTAATATTTAATAAAATTAAATTTAGATTTGTTTATATTTTGCTTACTATAATAATAATAAATAATACACAATCCCTCTACGACTAAATAATGAGAACCTTGTAAACTGAATTGACAAAATTTTGTGGAATGGTGGATTGGTTTGTCTTGGTACAGCATTTGCTTTAAGGTTGAAGGAAAACAACAGACATTAATTGAACTTAAAAGAAATTAAGTACACTCGGGATTAGAACCGTAATAGATCATTCGTGCAATTTAGTTAGTATTCTAAAGTTGCGCGTGCGAAACATCTGAGCTATATGGCGTATTGCATTTGTATGTAACATGAACATAAACAATACATTTTCAAAAAATTACAAAATTTTATTTTCTGACTGCAAATACGATTCGAACCAAACTTACAGTAATTTGGCTGTAAGTTTGGTTATGAACCGTACATTAATGGCTTTTGGTTTTTTTTAATTACTTACGTCAAATTGTCCTTTATTACCCCAGTTGTGTATAAGAAAGTGCTAGGGACATAATAATAATAAAACATTAATTCTGTGTGTTTTTTCCCTAAACCTAACCTAGCCGTGGAAGCCCTGTATATTTATCAGATAAATCATTTCACCAACTATTTTAATTGTATAGGTCCAATTAATCATTTTTATAAATTATTAGTATTACAAATAATAATATCGAAGAATAAAAATTGTTTTTCTTAATTCAACAAATGAAAATATCAAAAATTAGTATAAGCTACGGAAACTTTAAACCGCAATTCAAAAATGGAAAACTAAATTACATCTTGTTCTAACTTCAGTTTTAAGTGTGATTGGGTAATATTTGTAAACGAACAAATTGTAAAGCTCAAAGGCAAGCATTGTGTGCTGTTATAGTCATTCGGTACTTATGATGTTGATACAACAAAGTTAATTTGTAAACGTCCGCAGAAGTTAAAAAGCATAATAACTTTGTATTGTATTTTTCTAGTCTGTATTACGTAGCTTTATTTGAAAACATAAATTATACAGTTTTTACATTATCTTTACGCCGCGTTTATTTTTTATACCCCAATTTGGTATTAAGTGATAGAGATAAAACCTTAAAAGCGTTTATGCTTTATTGTTAGATTTCAAACATTAAACAATTTTTTTATTTTTCACGTAGTTAATGCTCTGTACATTGTTCAGCAAAGTACTGTGTCTGTATCGATTTATTCAAACAATTGTTCTTATCAGTAAAATTTTCCATGTCTTCTTTTCTTAAAATTTAAATTTGTTTTAGTTTAATAATATTCACCAAGCTTCCTCTACTAAAAATAATTTTTTACATTTTATACATTTATAACTGATAATGACCCGTAATTGTCAGGGTTATTAAAAATATTTTATTCAATCTTGTAAACTTTATAATTTTCACAGGATAAGAAGTATCCAGCTTCATAAATTACTAAGTGTGTGTAGAAATCGTTTAATATAAGAATGTTGTTCCACAAAAATTTTCTTGCTAGTAGGTAATGAAACTTAACATAATTAAAACTTTTGATATCTGATACTATAATATCTCGTATCTGCAACTTTTTTCACATGCTTTTGTAAAAGATTTTAAATTGCATTAGCACCTAAAACTTCTCCTTCATTACTACCTTACCTTTACTTACACAATCAATGAATATAATTTAAACAAAAAATTAATTGTTAAGAAAATTGACATTTAAAAAATTTTCAATATCTTATACAACTAATTGACGCATACAAATCTAAGAAACGTTTTGCGTTGCAACTAATTTTTATATTAGTACCATACAAACATTAAATGATTCGTATGGCGCTGAAATGCAGTTTACCACAAATATGTATTATAAATGTTTTGTTGTTATGAAATTATCTTACACATCAAATACAAATTATATTACTAACCTTATGATAAAATTAAACAGAAGCATTTGTGATTCTTGAACGTGTTTACCTATCTTACAACAATCCCAGGTAAGTTTAATGGTCTTTTTTAAATCTTTTTTTTTTTGATGATTTCACAATTAAATCTTAAATAATTTTATTTAAGGGCTTATTTGTTTATTCGTTGATTTGAAACTGATAACAATGCTTGTCATTTTATATTTCATTTCATTTATTTAAGATACGAGCAACGTGATTTCTACGATGGCAAAATCAAAATCTCCAGGTCAGTTTTGTTTATAGCTTTAATCCTTTTTCAAAATTGCATTAATTTTAGGTTAACAACCATAAACAAAACGGCATCGAAATTGGCAAAAATACAGTTGTGCAGTGTACAGTTTTCTAGATATTCGCAATAAAGTTCGAATTTTTTGTGCATCTAAATAATTAATATTTTTTGTTTTTCTTTAAATGTTTGTAGTAAATTCAGGCTTTTTAAACCTTTTTATAATTTTCCTACCGCCTTAATTTTCTTAATAAATGTTATCTCCAAATTTCATTAACTAATTAGTAATTTATATAGGTTCATCTGATTGTCTTAAAATATGGTTTGTCCATCAATAAATCACAAATTTTTGGAAACAACACGTATTGAGTTCCCCTAAAATCGTCATTATCACAAAAATTTTCACACCACTTCAATGGCTTCCTTGTTAAAATTTTTTTAGGTAAGATTTTAATATTAACCTTATTACTACTTGACAATGCAAATTATTTATTTCAGGAATGAAAAACTTGGTGGTAATCATGGAGACTAAAATATTTAAAACCCAAAATTAGATGAATTTCATTTTGTAATCATTTACAACATCAGTTGGCGAAGCTTTTTGGCAAGCGCAGGCTTAGTTACCAAAATAATGAACCCACTATACATTAAACATTAAAAAAAATAGATATCAACAGTTTCTTGATGTAAAAGAAAAACACTTATTGAATAAAAATTTGTTCACCACTCGGGTACCCTGTTTAAACCCTTACGGATCTGAGAAAAATTAGTCAGGGTCGATGATCACAAAAGCAACAACTCTTGTTTGTAACAGTTTTTGTTTTATAATAAAAATATTACACCAAATCAAAACAATGAGGAACCAAATCAGTTTGAAGAGATCATTGACTTTAAATTGATTAAAATTCAATAGCTTCTTGCAAAAACTGCCATCCGTAAGTAGTAGTACAAAAATGAAAGCTAAAGCTATTATATCGAGGTTGTAAGAAATTTTGTCACGTCGGAAGTTTTTTACTTATGCTTGCGGTTTGCCTCAAGCTGCTCAGACAAAAATCTTTTGGTTAGAAAAATTAAATAAATTAACGTTATTTACCCTCACAACTTGACAATAATAAAAAATATAACACTGTAATGTTCGGAATGTTCACTTCTGACATATGACTCTCAAATTTTTTTAAATAATGAGACTTACCAAAATAAGATGTAAAACAAACGGACAAATTTTCCTTTGAAATTTAGTCGACACTCGTTTCTGAATTAATGTTATTAAACGGATGCCATTACTTTTTAATTTATTTAACCAAAATGTAAAAATTTCTAACTACATAGAATATATTTTAGAACTACACACAAATATAGAACAAAATTTATTACATAATAAAAATAAAGCAAAGGGGTCATATGAAAGAATCCTAAATAATTTTAATTAATTTAAAATTGGGTCTATTTTCTTACAGATAAGTACATTAAATATTAATTAAGCATTTAAATTGTCTAAAAAATGTAATTTATCCAAACAAATACGGTAAAGTATTATTTTTTTTATTTGCAATAATGTTACTTTTTACCATCTACTTAACAAAAGTATTCAGTAAATGAGATGCGAGAAAAGCAGTGATAGGAGAAATCATCAATTGATGATACTCCCTATAAACACCATTTACGGGAGGTTGATGAGGTCTTCAAGTTATGTTTTTTTCAGGCGTCGTACTGATGGATGATAAGTAGAAAGCTGGTGAATTAATGAATTGCTGTGCCCATCTAACTTCTGGTGGTATTTTACCGCAAATTTTTTAATTTCATCGGCAACGAATGGAACGTCTAAATCTTGGTGGATAGTTTGATTGGTTACAAACCAAGGCGCGTCAACTATTGCGCGGAGTGTTTTTGATTGAAATTGTTGCAAAGTTTTTATTCTGGTCGGCTTGGCACACCCCCAAAGCTGTATACCAAATGTCCAAATTGGTTTCAGCATTGTTTTGTAAAGTAACAGCTTGTTTCGGATCGATAGCTTTGACTTTCTACCAAGGAGCCAATACATTTCACGGTATTTAATATTTAGTTGTTTGCGCTTAGTTTGTATGTGTTTGTTCCATGTGAGTCGCTGATCAAGATGCAGTCCCAAGTATTTTACGTCGGTTTTTACTGGTATTGGAGTATTGTTTATACTAACAGGCGGGCAAACACTGGTTTTTGTAGTGAATGTTACTTGGGCTGATTTTGATTGATTGATTTTTATTCGCCATTTATCTAACCATGTGCTAATTTTAGTGAGGTGTTGTTGGAGGTTGGAAGTTGCACTATCCGCATTTTCATGAGTAGAAAGTATTGCCGTGTCGTCTGCGAAGGTAGCCGTCACAGTGCTGTCAGTTTCTGGCAGGTCAGCAGTATAGACAAGGTAGAGGAGAGGGCCCGTACACTACCCTGCGGAACACCGGATTTGATGGGGTAATATAAGGATAGTTCGTTATCACAATTGACAGAATAATAGCGGTCTGTTAGGTATGACTTAATGAGCAAGTAATAGTAGCTTGGTAATAACTGTTTTAGTTTATGTAGTAACCCTGTGTGCCATACCTTGTCAAAAGCTTGAGACACGTCCAGGAACGCAGCAGTGCAATACTTCTTTTTTTCTAGAGAAGATGAGATCTTGTTTACTATTCTGTGCGTTTGATGTATGGTTGAGTGACCTTCTCTGAATCCAAATTGATGTTGTGGTAGGTGTTGAAATATGTCTGTATCTTGGGAAAGTCTTTTAAGAAACAGTTTCTCAAATAATTTGCTGATGATAGGCAAAAGACTTATTGGCCGATACGAAGTCACACATTCTGGTTCCTTACCGGGTTTCGGTATCATTCATATGTGTGCGTACTTCCAAGCAATTGGGTAATATAAGAGACTTAGCATTCGGTTGAAAATCGTGGTTATTAGTAGTATAGTTTTTTTGGGCAGCATTTTCAGTATTTGTCCAGTTATTAAATCATGACCTGGCGCCTTAAATTGGTTTAGCTTTTGAATTTTAAATGTTACTTCTGCAAGAGTAAATGGTTTTATTGGAAGTGACATTTGACACGGGATGTCTAGAAATTCTTCTATTTCGTTATTCCATGGGTTGCAGTTGCTTCAAAAGGGAGTAAAACCTCGGATAAATGCTCTGCAAAAGTAGTTGCCTTATCAAGATTAGATCTTGCCCATGTTCCATTTGCTCTCCTGATAGGTTTTTGGGTACTTGAGGCCTTTTAAAGTTCTTCGTTGCTCTCCAGATTGAGTGGTCCTCTTGTTTCAGGTTTGTTAAATACTTAGTAAAATGATCATTTTGTATCTCTTTAACAGGTTATGAAGTGTACGCGTTAGACGATTGTAAATCGTTTTATCGGCAAGATTATGTGTCCTTTGCCACTTTCCTCTGGCTCTCCTCTTTTCTGCAATCAGATCTATTAACTATTAGAGGTATACAAGCAGTAGATTTCTCATGGTTTGTTTCGGTAGGGTTGACTCCAGGCAGCCTTTTGAATTATATTAGTGAGATGATAATGCTTCTTCTAGTTCATTGGGGTTTTTATTCGTAGTTTAAGATTTGTGTTGTCTTCCAAGTATTGTTGAAAAAGTTCCCAGTTTGTTTGATTCGACACTAGTTTGGGATTGAGCGATTTTTTGAAAGTAGATGTACTTAAGTTTATTATAACCGGCGAGTGATCTGACGACAGGTCATTATTTGCTTCTACCGTTATGCAATTGGTAGCTATACCATGGGAGATATAAAATCCAGTAAGTCGGGAAGTTTATTTAAGTCTGACGGCCAATTACTAGGCACTCCAGAGGAATGGCAAGTGAAGTTATTTTTGTGAAAAGATTACGGCCTTTGTTGATGTAATTCTTGAACCCCAATGGTGTGCTTGGCATTCCAGTCGCCACCTGCAAGAAATTTACTGCCCAGAGTAGAGAAGAAACTATTATACTAGATAGTAGTGATGTTATGTCTAGGAGGACTGTAGATAGCTGAGACAACGAAAATCCAAGAAAAGAGTTAATTTTGACATTTGTAGCCTGTATGAATTCAGTTTGGTAGTTTTCGACTTCATAATGTGATATGGAATTTTTAATGATAACCGCGGATCCTGCATGGGCAGTGCCATCTGGATGTGTTGTATTGTAGATGGAATAATTTGGTATTCGAAACATAGTTCTTGTAGTAAAATGGGTTTCACTCACTAACATAATGCCGATTTTATTTAGTTGTAAGAAAGCTATTAATTTTTGTTTATGGTTTATTAACCCATTTGCGTTCCATGTCCCGATTCTTAGTATATTGGCCATTATGGAGTTAATTTGTTTATGACAGTTGTTAATAAGTTGAGCATTGTATTATTTTGGTTCATTAATTGAGCAAACATATTTTAAATTTGTCTAAAAAGGTGATTAGTTGTTCTCCTAGGTTGATGTGCTCGTTGGGATTTCCTTTGACGACTTGACTGTAAGTTGGCATATGGTTTATGTTTGGCATCATGTTGGGTTGCAGCGGTGTGGCTAGGACAGGATTAGACAATTGTGAAGACATAATCTTCTATTTGATGTTGTGTGGTTATTTGCTTTGTTACGCATATTTATTAAATTTTTGTATGTTAAACAGCCTTTATAATTTGCAGGATGGGTACCCTGACATAGAGCGCATTTGGCTGGCAAGTTTCTTGGTTTTGTACACGTTTTGGTGTCATGGTCACCTCCGCATTTGACACATTTGTACTGTCTTAGGCAATAAGTCTTTAAATGGCCGTAATTTTGGCACCTTGTACATTGTATGATATCTGTTTTTTTATGCTGGGCTTCGACAGTTATTTTACAGTTGCAAAGAAATTTTTCATTATAAATGTTTTTATTGTTTGGGTTAGGTTCTAAGTCAACATAGAAAAGTGGAAGTGGGTCCTTGGTAACTCTGTGCCTTATGTTCGTTATGTTTCAAACTTTATGGTTAAGTTTTTGAAGTTCTTCTTTAATTGTATCAATCGGAATGGTGTGATGGAGATATCGAATCACTACTCTGTATGCCCGTTCTTCTTTGGGCTGATACGTGTGGTGGATAATTTTTTCTTCTCTTAAGTGTTTGATAATATTTCTGTATGTTTCTGAAGTAAATGGGTTGATTTTAACTGTATTGTTAGCGATTGTTTTGCTGTGGTATTGCTCATTCTCTGCAACTTTAGCAATATTTTCAATCATTCCATTGTAGTAACCCCATATATATGTATAGGTGGAGGCTTAATAACTTTGGCTGCATTTTCATTTCGTTCAGGACTCTGAAGGTTGGTTGGTTCTATGTTAAACTCAGAAATTGCTTGGAATCGATTTTGAGTAATGGTTTGCGGCTGCATCAAATGAATATGATTGGCAGATTTGTTCGAATGTTTTCTTTTTTTAATTACTTGCCAGGTGTGGGCGTTGGCTTCTTTTTCTTCTTGAATGTCGTCGCTGTAGCTAGTTTGTATTATCGATGGGTCACCAGAGTGAGCTGCTGTGTTTAGATAGAAAGCTGTGGTTGAGGATTGTTGGGATGTATGGCTATGAGAATAATAAGTAGGGTTAAATTGTGTCTGAAAATTCTGCTGACCGCCATAGGGTATTTGTTGTTGGGTTTGTTGTAGTTGGGGTTGGTTATAACAAGTTAGTTACATACCCGTAAGTGGCGTTAAGATTGCCAGTATTAATTGGATACATATTACTCCATTAGTTGAAAATCGAATTAAATTTAATTTTAAGTCCAATAAATCAATATTTAAAAGTATTTAAATATTTAATCGATGCACTTGACCTATAAGGTCGGCAACGAGGCGCGTGATTTCGTTATCTCGAAAAACAATTTACCGCACGTCTTTACCTCAACAAGAATCAAACGCGAACTCTATTAAATTTTAAAACACAAATATAAACAGAAATTAATACTTAAGTGTTTGATGCGGAATGGCTTACGGGCAAATTTTTATCAAATTGAAACGGTTACGGGCTAAATCAAAATAATTTATTTAACGGCAGTATTTCAATTAGCTATGAATGTATTTGACAAAGGAAGGCTGAAACGCGCTTCCCGTTAGGTTGTATCCCGGGCTAAAGAAAAGTTTGTTCGGTAACCTTCACCAACTAAATATTTTACGGCCTTGTTTGCGTTTATACATCCTCAGAAATAAAAAATTAAAAACCTAATATTTGTCATGGTATACTATTTTTTAAAACAAAATCAAAATTTTGTTTACTTTAAAGATTATTCAAATCACGATTTTCTATCAAAAAGATTGTCGTAATTGTACTTTCTCTTTGTCAGCACATTGTAGTTTTGCTAATGTGTTTGTTTGTTTGCATTGCATGGATTTTTTGCACAGTGTATGGAAGTTACTTCCTTATACCATTGTTAAAGGGGTGGTACAGAAAATCCTGTAGTTTTAAAAGGTAAATGACGTTCTTATCTTCTTTGTCTATTAAAAATTAAATATACTTATGATGCGTCAGTTATAGAAGCAATCAGCTATGTAGGTTAAAAAGCAAAAAAAATTGAGCACATCTATATACAGGGTGTCTCGAGTTTATTTTTACATCCGGAAACTCTGCATCAAGCCCAAAATTCTAAGAAAAAAGTCCAAATAACATATGGTCGGAAACGTACGGTTTTAATAATTCCCAAAAATATCGAATCCTGAAAATAATGTCCTCTCTGTCTCACTCCATTTTGTTGAGGTAGCAAAACAAAAAAAAAGGTCGTGCTCGAACCAACGTTTTCACGCGCCGTTTGCGAATGAGACATTTTTGTGATGTCCCCTTCTAGTAAACAAATTTTAGACAGTCCCATGTCACTGGTGTTAGATTTTGTTGGGTCAAGCTGTCGATTGGGAAAAAAAAGCAGCGCCGAGTGTTCCTCGGTAGTGGGAAGGAACCGATTAAGGCAGTTACCGTCGAGAGCTCGGGTTATGATCTTTAAACTAGGGGAATTCAAATGTAGGCTTAGCGCTTACAGCGATATTTTGGAAATTGTGTGAAACGGTACGTTTCCAACCATATGTTATTTGGGTTTTGGGTTTTGGGTTTATGGGAAGAATAATCTTGGGACCCTGTACTAAAAAAAAGAAAATGACCTAGAACCTTGTTTTATAAAATTAACTTAAAATATAATGAATGTAGCGTTCGTAAATCTAATGATCCATAATTTCCTTTCAAAACATAAATTCTCAATTTCTAGTGGAAATCTTACGCACCGGAATTCGGTGACAAATAGTATCCTTAACCTCGTCACATTACCATGACTTACTATATATAAATAGATACGGTAAACAGTACTCTCAAAGTCCGTAGCCGTTGGAACGCATCCGACACATGGCCGTGCAAACATAACTTTTTAAATAATGTATGTATTATATGTGAGTTGTGTATATAATAAATTATACACGTGACCTTCCATTCAACCCTGCGGGTACAGAAATAATTAAAACACACTAACATTGGGGTCCCTTTTGAAAGCTCTATGGATTGCTCACATATAAAAGAAAAAAGTCCTTTAATTTTAACAGATGTAAATTCAAGTTTGGACCACAGAGAGCACTGTTTTTACCACATGTCGTTTATACAATAATTTGCAAGTAGCAACGTAACTACACAAGTGTATTCGTCAATACCAAGATAAATCTTGGTAGTGTCTATGCTAGTTGATGCGTTTTCCTAGCTTGGGTAATAGTATGTAACAGAAATAATGGTGCGGTTTTATAGTGTTAGAACCAATTATTTAATTTGATGCAATGGTTGGACTAACACGTGACGTATGTTATCTTTGTGTAAAATAAATTGTCAACTAAAGTTATTCCTTCAATAAGACATATTACACATATATTCTATCAACTTATTTTGATAATTCCAAGATGCACTAAAATTAGACACATTTACCAACAGTATCTCATTTGTCAAGTTTTGAAAAAAAATTTTTTGAGTTTATTTTTTAGACACACAACCACGTTAATTAGGTAACACGTAAAGTTTGTTGAATAGCAATTCCTTAACACATTTCTCAAATCACCCTCCCAATTCCGTAATTACTTGTACTTACATAATTATACATTAAAAATGGGCTTTATATTAAATTGTCGCATACATTTTAGGTCCGCGAGCGGTGGTTCTAAAAACGGACCAATGCCGAGACAAAAATGGATAAGTAATCATGGAACCGTTTGAATTATCTATCTTTTCCTGGAATCAAAAACGCGTACTTTTTTTCCGAGATACATTCTTCCTCGCGTACTTTCTTCCCCAAAATACTTTTCTCCCCTCCTCACGTACTTACATCTCTACATACTTTCCTCCCCGTTTCTTCCTTTTTTTGTAGCGTTCCAAAAAATAACAATGGCAGCTGAGGTACAAGTACGACCACGCCGTTTACGTTTTACGTTTTTATCAATTTCGTTTTGAGTAAAACGATGTTTGATTTAATAGATTATCTTTATAGCAAATTTATCTAGGTTATTAGTTTTGTGTACGTTCTGTTCAAAAGAAAAGTTTGATTCAGAAAAATAAACGTGGCTTCCAAAAGTGAAGAATATTTGTTATTTTTTTGCGTTTGATTTCTACGTTTCTGTAGATGAAAATTCGACTATTAACTTTGTTATTAACTTATGGGAGAAAATTTGTTTTATGGAAAATTCCGCATGCATTACATCATATAATGCAATTTCGACATGCGCGCATTTTTTTGATCCCATTACACACAACGCATCAAGGCCAGCCTAATTACCTGTTTGAGTTTCGACAAATTTAACGTCCCTTATAACACATGGAACTTCAAGTAAGTGCTTTTATAATAATATCAATTTTTGAACTTTTTGTGCATTCAAGTTAATTTTTGACAAACTAAAATCGACCTAAACTGTTTGCAATTAAATTGAAGTCGTGGTTATCTTTGTTTTATCGCATTAGTTTTTACGCACTTATTAGCATTCGTTGTCGTACCTTAAAAGCACTGGTTGTACCTCCGTTGTGCGGTAGTTTTTTTTGCGACCATCTTATATTTATCTTTTTGAGTTGCCGGTTGTGCGGCAAATTTACCTTTCAATATCTTTAATAAGTTATTTTAGTTTATTAACGTTTTTAACACTTGTAAAGGATCCTCGCGTTTTACGTTCATAGTTTAAGTCCATTAAAAGAAAATTTAATCTTTCATTTGATACCGTAGTTTATAAGACCATTCATTACTATAGTAAACGATTGTCAATGTGTTTTGTTTATTATTTAATGCAGAATTTAAATTGATTATTAGATTTATGTTATTGGTTAAAATTTGTTTTTATTCCCTTAAAGGTTTTGCTTGTTTTTCCTTAATAAATAAGCTGGCGCTCATTTATTTGTTATTATTTACGTTTTTAGTTGAAAAGCATCTCAATAAAGGTAAGCAACAAAACACAAACCAAAAAGCAATCATTCCCATGACCCCTTAGAGTCTCCGTAGCATTTATCTGAACTTTAGCCGATGCAATTTAAATGTGTTCTTAGAGTAAAGAGAGATTTGGCGTTACAGTCCGCGTACTTTTCTTCCCGCTCATAATAAAAATTAACAAAAAAATATGATTAAAACAAATTTACGTAAAAAGAAAGTTTTGTTTTTGAAATTGTGGTAACTGTAGTCTACCAACCAACACTGTTAATTCTTGATCAAATGAAAACAACTTAAATAAAATTAAATTAAAATAAATAAACAATTTTTTTTAATACACGTCAAAAGCAAATTTTTGTTAATTTATTTGAATTTGTAACTTTTATAATAAGCGACAAGGAAAGTGCGCTGGAAAGAGAGTAGAGGGAAAAAGATACGCACGGAGGAAAGTATAGATACGGGTTCACGTATTTACTGTTTAAAATTTATTTACGATTATCTTATATAAACCCTTTACTTCATTTTTATTATGTGATATACTTTGTTCTATATTTGTGTGTGTTTCAAAATATTATTTCTATCGTTTGGCACTTTTTACATTCTGGACAAAAAATTTAAAAGTAATAGCATTCCATTAATATCGTCAATTTAGGGATGAGTGTACAGGTACAGGTAAAGATAAAATTTCTTTTCATTATTTAATATTATTTTATTTTGACAAGTAATAGAGTCAACTTTCTGGATAAATTTTAAAACTGCTTAAAGTTTAGGAGCTGTAAAAAAGATGTTTATTATTTGTTTTGTTTGTGAAACATTGTGGCGCTCAACATCTGAAATTTTCTTTAATTTTATGCTATGTTTTTAAATAAACAAGTAATTTTTATTAAGGTCGTTAGAGCATTTGTTTGTTTTAATTGGGTTTACCTGTTACAAATTGTGATGCATGGGCATAAAAATGAAACCTCTAAACAACTTTACCATACTAACACTTCCCAAAGAATTAAATCAAAGGAAACCTAATTTCAAGTAACTTGACCTTTAAACTAACTAATCTAAAACAAAAAGTTAATTATTTCTACAAGAGCTTCTTTGTTGAAAATAGAAGTGAAAACCAACTTAACATGCTTAAAGTGGCCTGGAAGCTTCTATGAATTTAACACAAAAAGAAAATTAACAATGAAAATTATTATTTTCGTAATTGTGCTACATGCATGCATAACAATCACTCAATTAGTGATTAGTTTAGTAAATGATTAAATTACAAGTAATTTTAGACAAAAGTCGCGAAATTATATCCTATATAATCAAAAATTACGTGTGAAATATTGCTATGAATTAACCAAGCACTCACGTTTAAGATATTTTAATTATAATTAAGTAATGCTTAAATTAAATCTGCACCCCAACTAGTTCAAAAAATTGTAAAGTTACTTTTTAATAAAATGTTGAAGGAATATTTAAATGTGTGTGAAATATTTAATTTTTCTAACAATTTAAAGAAAGTCAATAATTTAAATAATATAAATAATTTTAAACACCAATTTAAAATTTACAAATAATTAATTAACTCAAAAGTCAAAGTTTAAAATCTACTTAAACTTTTTGTTTTCAAATTAACAATATTCTAACTACTACTGAAATTTCTACAACTACTACCTGGATGATGTTTTACCAACATTTAAAAAAAAAGATAAGTATTTATTGTTCTTTGTTCCAAATCTTTTTAATAATTTTTTTAAGTCAGTCCAATAAAGATTGAATATTATTCCGTCTCGGTAGTTACCCAATTTGTTCTTAAGTAACTAAGTATTTGTTCGGATAATAAACTTCAAATTCGGTTTGTGTTAAATAAATAATTAACCACCAATAATCTTAAAAATGTTCTGTATTATAATATGTACAAAACTTTCATATTAAGTACAAAAAAAGCTGAATTGACCGAAGTGACAGTCAGGAGTGGAATGCAATTCCGTTAAACTTAAAAATAAGAAATTATGGTAGGGGTTTTATCCCTACACCTACCAATTATTTTGTCCATCCTCCCGCCTATTTAAAGAATCTTCTTCAATTAAGGGTAATAATTCCGTGATGGTGTGCCTCGTTGATGTTAATAAGTCGACTACTCGTATAAAACCGTCTTAAGCGTAATGAACTTTAGTTACTCTAACCATGCGCCAATGCTGTGGTGGTAAGTTGCTAGCAGAACCAACGTTTCATCTTGGAGATTTTTGCTTTTTTTATTCAATTTTTGAAGGACTTGTAGGAAACGTATGCTCGCATTCATATTCCAGAAACTTGCAATTATTGTTCGTAACCTTCAGTAAGCGTTCAACCTATTCCCAAGAGCTTTCAAATTTTCTTCCACGATGACATTCATTCTCTTTCCAGTTATAAAATGGACGGGTGTGGGGTATTGGAAAGAGGAGTCGGCAAGTCTAAAATTTAAAATTGATTTTATTTCACAAACTAACGTATTCATCTTTTCGTATACTATTGCAACTTCATGTAATCCTCCAAAATGAGGTAAGCTTTTTGGTCAAAATTTCCATTTAATCTAATTACTGGCCAAATAATTTTGAACTAGTTCTGAATTTTGGTGTGAGTTTTAAAATTTTAGAAATTTCCAAAAATATTTATCACTGGCAATAAAATTAGTGAGGTTGTCCTCTTCAAATTTATAAACATAGTCCCCGTCTACTAATATATTGCCTAAACAATTTAAAAAGTAACCTCAGAAGCAACTTTTAAATGAGCAGCCTTGGTAACCTCGCAGACAAAAACACAAATATACCGGATCTTCTTTTTAAATTACACATTTTATATTTTATGTGCAATTACAAAAAAATGTCTAAGCTATGTTCATATCCTAAGTAATCTAAAAAAAATTAAAATTTAAAAACCAAGTACGCAGGGGTCTATATTAAAATTATTTTATGTCAATTTGTGTTTTACCATTGAGCTTTTATTATTTCATTACTACTAAAATATATAATGTACAGGTATAATAATAATAATATAAAAAAGTGACAATGCTTATGTGGTACCAACAAAATTGTTGCTTAAAGAACATTCGGGACATGTTTTCAGTCCAGTACCCTGAAAAACCATTCTCAATATTTTTAACAAATTTAAAAGAGATGGTTGTGTTATAACCGGCCATTGAAAAAAAGCAAAACCAATCATATTCTAACCAAAAAAATACAAATAAATATCCTTTGTTATGTTGAGGGACGGCCTACAGAATCAGTTTTAGATGTGGCTAAACGTTTTGAAATTTCGTATAGTTTAATATACAGAACCCTAAAAGAATTTAAGTATAAACCCTATAAAATTTCAATCATCAACAACTTACTGAGGAAGATAAAATAAAGATTTTTGTGAAACAATGTGCAATTCGTTGAATAAAAATAAAGAAATGTTAAGTAAAATAATATCTACTGAGCAAGCTACCTTTACTATCAATGAAGAAGTCAACTCTCAGAATTTCCGGTTTGTAGTAATCCTTTATTTTTCCATCAAAAATCTACAAATGATCCTTTTATTAATCCAGATACTGATCCTTTACTAATCTTCATATCCAAAACTTAACTCGGACACAGTACTCCCAAAAGATTAATGTTTGGCTAAAAAGCGTAAATACCTTTTTTATTGTCCTATTTTTATTGATGGAAATTTAACAGCTGTAAAATTTTTGGATTTATTAAACCCTGGTAGCAAATGGATGGTGTTCCGACACATTCGACAAAACTTTTTAACTTACGGTTGGGTTTTGTGGCCATTCCGATCAACAGACTTGGTTCCTAATGAATTTTTTTTATAGAGTAACTTAAAAGGCAAAGTTTATAATAAATGTACTTATTCAAAACTTGGACGAATTAAAAGATCGAATACGCAATGCATGTAATGAAATGAATCCACAATTTGTTCAAAATTCTTTATGTTGCTTTCAAGACCGCTTAGCTTATTGTTTCGAAAGGCATTTTGAGTATTTATTGGGTCATTAAAGCAATGAGTTTAATATTGTTAAAGTTCATTGATAGTATGTTAATTAACTAACTTTGTTTTTATTAGTTATTTGTTTGCGTTAATAAATTATTGTGTGTTTGCGATTTTCGTTAATAAGAAATTACTTCTAGATAAAAAAATAAATAATTCTAACCCAACTTGTGTAAATTTGTGCAAGTATAACGTGGTATAACTGGTTGCCTATATCGCACCAATGTTTTGATTTTTTTCATTTAAAAGTACACATAGGATAAATGTGTAACTAAGAAAGAAGAACCCGGTATATCTTTATAAATTTCTAAAACTCCTTTCTTTAATCTCAAATAGCACACAATAATCAATTGCCACAAATTAAAACGGTCTACAAGGTTCCAGCCTTTCTCTTGGTATATTGCTAATTAATGATTGTATTTTTCTGGAGCTAAACTTAATACATACTGTGCATTTCCTTAATTCCCTTTTAACACTAGTTAAGCCGGCTATCGGCTATATTTTACGACTCCCAATAAACAACCGAAAATACTTCCAACTAAAAGTTTTAAATAACAAATCAAAGAGCAAATACGTTAAACCGTTAAAGTATTTTAGGACCGACCAAATAGGAGTAGAAAGGGAGTTATCTTTTATGGAGGTTTCTTTTTCACGCCGATGTCGCTTCTTGCCGCCAAAGAGGGTAATTTGAATAGTTTTCACCGATGGTCAAATGCCTTGTCAACTCTGCACCTCAGATGTTCTTTTTAGGATACGGTCAACGCTGCAGAGTCTCTTTGATGCTGTCTTCTTTCTTTGTTTGATTAACCTATAAATCCAGCCAATTCTTCGTTAGCGCAAAAACAACCCAATATTTACGTCACGTGACAATAGTTTCCATCAAATATAACACAATGTTCATAAACCCAATCTACTAACTTCCAAGTCACTCACAAACCAAATCAAATAAATACATCTGCCTCGAAGGACCAAAAATATTCGGATAATCAACTACAAATTCGGTTTGTGTTAAATCAATAATTAACCACCAATAACCTTAACAATAGACTGTATTATAATACATACAAAACTTTCATATTATGTACAATAAAAAGCGGAACTGACCGAAGTGCCAGTCAGGGGTGGAATGCAATTCCGTTAAACTTAAAAGTAACAAATTGTGGTAGGGGTTTTATCCTTACACATACAAATGATTTTGTCTATCATTATACTCTTAATCTTTTTTATATAAATAACTATTATTCTTTTTCAGGTCTGTTTTAATTTCTAAACCCAGCCAACCATTTTATCCAGACAAACAACTCCATATTTCGTTTATTTCTGATATTCTTCTTTAAACACTGTTATTTATTTTAAATTAATATTTTTTATTTTTTTTTTTTTTTTTTTTTTTTTTTTTTTTTTTTTTATGTAAAATTAAATATCATCCCACTAACTAACTAACTTAAACTACTCTATTTACATCTTAAAAATAAAATATAAAATTGTCGCTGAAGTAAATTAAATCATTTCAATATAATGAAATTTATTTAAAAAATTTATTCTGTCAACTGTTTCGATTTTTATAAATGCCACGTAATTAGTAAACCTAGTACACAAAAAAAAGTTAGCATTAATTTATCACTGTCGCTTACATTTCATAAAAACTTTTCATACATACTCGTAGGTAAGTAGTGAATACAAATTGTCTCGATTCACACTTTTTGCAAACAACGCACACCCTATGTGTTCAGCAAAACAGAAAATTTATTACTAAAATACCCATTAGCTTAAAATTCACATTATGAAATGAATAGCTGTTGATTGTTGCCGCTGGGATAATGGCGAAATACGTAGATCCTTAAAGCTTTATGAAACTACGTAATGTGTATAGCAAATTAGTCAACTCTCCACTGTGACTTTTCCACCAAAAAGACTTTTATTTACATATGAAGCCCATTAGATTTTATTATTTTTTCACTTTTTAAATTTTGCATTGTCACAGTGCAAGTGTACATTTGAATACCTTTTATTCAGAAATTCCCTGCGTTTAATAAAAAATAGTAACGTAATTATTAATAACCAGGGTAATAAGTACAATACTTACTTACTCTGATTTGCGAACCTAAGCTAAATGTTTTAATAACATTATAAAAAATGTACTTTACTTTTAATGAGGATTTTTTATTCGTGACATCAACTTAATCTGACCGACAACAACATTCCTTGTTTGTGTTATACCAGATAAATGTGATTAACTTTTTTGTACGAAATTAAGATAAAAATATAATATGTTATTTTTTGCTCGTTTCGACGTTTGCTTCAATATAGACAGCTTTGTAGTTAGGCATAAAAACTTTATGGCATAAAATTTGGTGTTTTAAAAACAAAAAGGAGTTTTAATTATAAATACAAAATTTTTTTACGTTGAAATTTTTGTTTTCTACTTTTATTAATCGTTCCTACAATATTAAATAAATTTAAAGTTTATAATTCATGTCACCACTAAAAATTAATTTTGATTTACTCGGTACATACATTTTTATATTTACCTTACGCCCTAAAATGTGACACGTTTAAATTTTCCGTCTGCGTAAGCACGTTTTAACTGCATTCTAAATCTATTTGTTGATCTACGTGATTATGAATGTGCATGTTAAAGTGTTAATCTTTCATATATTGATTAATTACATTTACCTAAGGCCCAAAAACTATTTTTGGTAAAAATATTTATTTATATATTTTTTAATTAATTGCGTTTATTTTAATTTAAGGTCTATGTTTTTGTCTTCGTGTTTTTTGTATTTACGAATATTTTGCTATTTATCGGTTACCTCATGCAAATTTTGAAAACCAAAGATTATTTAAGAATTAATCAAAAAATAGTTTTCCTAGTAGTTATATCTTTCTGTTAATTAAGAAGCCACGCTCTGCAACCGCCATTTTCTTACAATTGGTTTTATGTAAGGTATACCGGGGGTTAGTGTAACTACGAGGTAAATGTAACCCACAGAGGTTTGAGCGAGAAACATTCCCTATAGCAGCGCCATCTGTCGTTAGTAGTAGCATGATTCACGTGCATAGAAGTTGTCTTTACCGGCGCCGCACATTTAACCTCACTGGGAACGATTAGTTGATTGACATGCATTTGTGGTGCCGGTTTTAATTTGACCTGATGGTGTCTGGTGTGAAGAACTTGTTGTGTTTTTGTGACACTATTTGGTAAGTACTCATTATAGCCTGTTTTCGTTACGTGATACCATGAATTTTAATAAAATGTCATGCCCTTTGTGTACAATGTTGTAAGTTACACTTGCCCTTCAGAAAAACACGTGTTGAGCAAGTGTAACCCGTCAGGTAAAATAAGCATTTACACTTTTCCCTTCTTTTTCTCGCTCATTTTTTTGACTTATTTTTGGATTTTCTTTGCAGAATATGGTTCGAAACTACATTCAAAAAAAGGCTCCGCCTTCTTATACAACAGAAGATCTAAAGGAAGCGGTACAAGCTGTGGAAACTGGTAACCTAACCTTATATAGAGCCGCAAAAGTTTATAAAATTCCCAAACTTCCTTTGTTCACCCATGTGTCGGGTTAAAAAGAATGTGAAAAGTCAAACTGGGGGAAGAGCACCGGTTCTACCTCATGATTTGGAAGAGGAAATTGCTAACTACATAAAACAGCTTGAGCAATATGGCTTTGGACTATCGAAATCAAGAGTTTTGAACTTCATCAGACGTTGTGTAACAAGATTTAAACAAGTTTTTAATTTAAGTCAGAAAAAACCATAGTCTGTTGAAATCGGTAAGAAAAGATCCATAGATCCATTCATCATCCACCATTACTTCGATATACTCCAAGAACACAAAATTCGTTTTTACCTAGGGGGGAAAACATTACAGTTCTCTTAGGGCATAACACCGCCGGTGAAAAACTCCCGCCACTAGTAGTATTCAAGGGAAAACATTTGGGACTCTTGGTTTAGTGAGGAGTATTGGTATGACTCTCGTACGAAATGGGAGGACGGAAGATTAAAACTATTTTGAGAATAACTTTGAGAACATAGCAAAGAGACGTATTTGTTTATGATGAAACACTTACATGTTTTCTGATAAAAACGCTATTAGAGAATCATAAACAGAGAGTATGAGGCAGAATAATAATCGAAGAAGATGTAAACAAACAAAATTGGTTAGGCATCGATTAACGATCTATTAAAGTTACAATGCCTAGTATTTTTACTTAACAACCACTTCAAGACATACGAACATGTCTGGGTTATCTTATCACAGTTTGCGTTTATTAAACTAAAGTTTGAATTTTAATAGATTAAACAAACACAAAATTACAAAACAGAAAGGAAAAGAGTGTGTGGGTAAAGTATTAGTGGGGGCTATTTTAAACTGAAGAAGGTGTAGTAAACTTTGGAACATGGAAAAATAAAGAATAAAAATTGTGAAATGGGAAGAAGATGATGTATAGGAGGGTTGGTACTAGATGACACAGATGTGACGTAATTTAGAAGATAAATGTTTAATGAAGAAAAAGACTTTGTGAAATTTTGAAAAGGTCTAATTGAAGATTAGGCTTTTATTAATTTGCTACAAAATAGGCTTAATTTATGTAGGCATATAAACATTAAAGTATGCTAAAAGAGAATTTGTAGGGGTGATTATAAGTTTATTGAAAGTAAGATGTTTTAATAACATGCCAACAAAATTGATGTATTTGATCCCATTTTGATAAAAGAAGATTTTATTTGAATAGAATTTGATAGAAATGTTAATTAATTTAAAATTTGTAATAAAATTTGATGTATTTTTGTTTAGTTGTTTTACATTAAATCAAGTTTATGTGGGTTTAAAGCTAGTCTAGATATTGATTTACATTATCAAATGGCAGGGAAAGTGTAACCTAGTGACTATCTAATAAATTAGATTTAAAAAAAAGCAAACCACCGTTTGATTTGATTTCCATCAGTATATGAGATATACTTGGTATAACTCCAAACTTATAAGGCGGTTGCATCGACGGACTTAAACTTAAGTTATGCTGAAAACAATCGTTGCTAATGGTTTTAACAATTGTATCTAGTTTTAGCATTGTTAATTTTAAGTGGTGTCGGTGATCGGCACTAAAAGATTTCTTTTATTTCTCTATTTGATTTTCTGTCGCTTCTAAATTTTTGTTTTCTTTTTTTGATGTGCTTAAAATCTGATTTTGAAAATCATCGTTTTTTGTTTGTGTGTGTTTTCTAGGCAGTTTTGGTGATATATAAAATATGAAGGTGATAGTACCTTACAGTACTCCATGGTCAACAAGTAAAACATGTTGTTCCTAAGCAATCCACCACTTTTGGTTTCCGAACCTGGTCATTAAGACTCTTCTGGATAATTAGAAAAAATGTACAACAGAATTTCACAAAACACAATCACATACTAATATAGGGAAACCACAGAAATAATCTGCACCAATTGGAGTTGAGGAGTTGAGAAAGGACAAATCAGATTTCTTGTCTAAGATTTATTTCAGGAATAGGGTCGATATTTACTTTACAGGAAACACACTGTGGAGATGAGTTGTTGGCTATTCTTTAACCTATTTTTTCCGTCATTGTTGTGACTGGCGCAACGGTTGATACCGGTCTGTTATGTGTCGTCATGCAATGGCTGTGATGTTATATTTTATGTTTTTATTTACCTTCTATAATGTTTACACACTTGGTTAATATTATTACATATAAATACTAAGGTGGGTAAAGGGTTTGGCATGTTTGGTTTTAGTGGTTTATTTTAAACCTTGAAGCAAATGCTTGCCCAAGACGACCCAATCAACAATTGCACATGGTTTCGTCACCACACTGTACAGGTTTATACTGATCTTCTGGGCACCATACATAACACTAACAATCACCTAATACAATACTAAAAAAACATACTTAAAATGTATCCATACGATTAAATAAATAAATAATTTCAAGAAAATGTATTCGCAGACAAATATTGACACCAACAGCGTGTTATAAACTTGTTTTTTCTAAATTTTTGAATTTAGAAATTATAATTTTGTGGCGGTCATTTCTTGCTAACAAGAAAATTTGAATAAATAAATAAATAAAAAAGAAATTCGTAATTTTGCAGTTCTAAAATCAATTTGCAGGCGACTGTATGCCTGTAGTTAACGCAAATTGAGGTTGCCGCCCGCCGTGCTTTCTGGTAAATGCTTCCAATTTCTAGTGATTTCAAGGAACTTTATAGTTTGTGGGTTTCTACCTAAACACTAAAATCACCGCCACTAGCATTTTGATAAGCACATCGTTCTTTCTTTCTGATTTTAACTGCAAGCTAAGCAAGTTGATTAATCTTCTTAATTCGAACATTTGGGGATTATTTTTTTTTAAAAAAAAAAAAAAAAAAAATTTTTTTTTAAAATTAAAAATAAACACTTTTTTTCTTTTTACTCTTACCATGCCAATAAAAAAAAAAAAAAAAAAAAATAAAAAAAAAAAAAAGAGAAAAAAATATATTTGTAGCGTCGTAAGAACCGCGTCGTGATACCATTTCATTCTTGTGAAACTTCCGTATACGGCCATTTTTCTACAAATTTGCAGGTTTCCTGTTGGGTATATGTATAGAAATTTCTATTAAATAAAGCAACGAGGCAGTGAATCGATGCTATTTCTGTAGATCAATTTCTCTGGAAAATTATTATTCATCTATGTTGGATGCTGCAGCTGTCGACTATCTACACCTGACCGTCATCGACATCTATCTATAAAAAAGCTAAGTTAACTTGTTTGCGTGTTGTGCCCTACTAAATTTACTAACATAATTACTGCGCTTTGTTATTGAATGGCCGGTGCCCAAGTACTTGCTGTTTGATTCAATTTATCGTCATTTATTGCCACATGAAATGGTGTGTAGCTTTCGGTTAGTTATCGGTAGACGCGATTGTAAAAATTTTTTAGACGGTTTCCACGCCCTTCTTTAGTGGCGTAGTTAACAATTCAGCAAATTCGTATTTGGGCACTTTTGCCTATATTGCTTGATAACAAATTGTTGTATTGAACGTTTACTTAATTTATTTATATTGTGCTTTATCTATTTATCTATTTACGTCTATATTTATATGTCGTTGTTATTGAAGCCTAGTCATTTTATAATTATATTTTTACTATCCTACGGTTTGTTTCTGTGTCTATTCGCTCCTAGTTGCTCTGTAAAATTTCTTACACAATACATTTGGTAATGCCCTCATAAATTATCTTCGCAGTGTGGAAGCCTTTGTTCTAACTATTTGTAAGTTAAGCCTACGACCACTTTTTGGCAACCCGACCTGCTGGCCAGGTTCAACACTGCTTACTAATTTTTAAGTTTGGTTACTAATAAACTGTAGCACTTTTTTAGAATCTTTATTTAAAGTGTGGCTAACGATTTTTTTGAAGACGTTGACAAATTAGTTTCTTAAATCACACATGGTTGTAGAGAAGGTATTTTGTGTAAATAACAATAAATTTTTACATGTCACGATTACCTAAGCGTAATAAATTTTTATAATTACATTCAGAGCCTGAAGCTGCATTATTCTTTGTAGTACGCCATTTTAATCAATAAACTTGGTGGTATGCACGTAATTGGATAATTGTCAGCTAACGGCAATCTACCCTTTTCATTCCTTGTTACGCTTATCTTTATAGTTAATTATTAGTGTAATAGATCGTAGCACTTTAGAAGTTTGCACTTGACCTAGTACCGCAGTTGCATGCTTTTTATTGCGTACTTTTATAGAAAATCGAGTTGATGTAAAATAACAAGCAGGAAAATAAAGTAAGGTTAATTACTGATTTATCTATTAGATAGACACTAGTTGAATTTTTATTATCTGTACTTGAGGTTACTATTTAGGTAAATATGAAGTACTGAAATAAAAATTAGGGATTTAATTAATTTTTTTTACTCTGAACCGTATACAGAATTTATTAGTACAATAAAGAAAATATTTAGTAATTATTTTATTAAAATAAATAGTTTTTTATTTTTACTAATTATTATTATTATTTTTTATTAGATCTAATTAATGCAATTGTTCGTACAAATTTTTAACGACAAAATATTTAGGTCCACAAACGGGATTTGAATTTGTGCCACACGGTTTTGCCTCCGATGCGGTAACCAACCAAGCCACCAAGAAATTCAAATACTCTTTAGTATTAATATCATATATTAAGTGCTTGTTAAACTCTTTTATAGTGGTTTGTAGATGGCTTTGTCGTCAAACAGATTGCTACTTGTATACATTTTAATCAATGGACTATATGTGTGTTTAGCTTTAACATGCTCAGATGCAATGCAGTTGCAAATGTAGATTTTAAAAATAATCTAAGTGTATTTTTGTTTTCAATAAGCTCAACATTATTAAAAAAAGTAAATTAATTATGGATAACTTAAAGTGGAATACCAATTATTTCTGACAATTAACTAACTAGCAAGTAATCAAGCAAATAAATTAACCAAAAAAAGACAAGAAACTTAGGAAGCTCTTATCATTACCACTACCGCCCACACCTATCTTCAAAATCACAGACCGCATAGATAGAATTCAACAGACTATCAAATCAAGATAGAGCAAAAGAAACCCTCTTTCAGCACCCGGAGTTTTCCGTTCTTATTCTTCTTCTTTTCCGACCTGCTAATCTTAAAAACTTCTAATAGATCAATAGTAACTAAGCTTAATAAACATCCAGTAAACTGCCGTCTGAAAAACACCGAGATGTCAGTGGTAGCCGAAAATGCGCTTTGCAGTGGCAATCAGAAGATACTCTTTTAGAAATTCAAGTTGCTTGCTACTGTTAACGGTTATCACAACAAATTGCGTAGAAAGGCCATCTAAATCCGTAGACATTCAAAAACTTAAACAGAAAGAAAAAACAGATTAAGAATCCGATTTTAAAGAACACCCAAACGGCACTTTACAAAAAGGCGCGATGCAAGTCCCGCCCCTACTGAATCAGTATAAATACATTTTGCATAACACAACTCATTAAACCCGACTTAAGAACCGCGCCAAACCCACTCTAAGCCCTAACGACAAACAAATTCTTAACCGATTGCAACTCCAAGTCCGCACCAAAATTTAAACTTTCCGCAACAAATTCTGTACCGCCAAACTAGAATCCTTAAACCAAGACAACCACTCCTTATGGCGTATGAAAAAAATTCTCCGCAACGCCAACCAATCTACAGAACACTCAATCCACTCGACCGACGGCCTCGTCTTCTCTCCCGAAGAAAAGGCCGAATCCCACGCCGACAACCTAGAACTCAAATGCAGCCCAAACTACTAAATAGCTGATCTCGATCACGTTTCCCGTATTGAATCCATAGTATCCCGATTCTTACTAAACAACCGCGACGACGATCCAATCACGCCTACATCTCCTACCAAAATCCGCCAAATCATACGTTTCCTCCGCAAACGTAAAGCTCCCAGTCCTGATCAAATCACAAACTTTATGATCCAACCCCTCCCATGTAAACCTATAGCATTCCTTACCGCTATCATCAATTCCATACTAAGAGTAGGCTACTTTCCCGATGACTGGAAGATAGCCGACGTCATAGAGATCCCGAAATCTTTAAAAGACCCTAAATTTCCGCAAAACCACCGCCCGATCAGTTTACTTCCCGCACTTTCAAAAATCGCCAAAAGAATTATCCTACACAGGCTTAACCTGAACATCTCCCGTTTAAAAATCCTACCCGACGAACAATTTGGTTTCAGACCGAACCACTCCTCAACCCAACAACTCTTACGCGTAACCGAATACTGCTACCAATTCATGGCCCACAACCAGGCCGCCGGAGCAGTATTTCTCGACGTCTCTAAGGCTTTTGACCGTGTCTGGCACGCTGGCCTTGTCTACAAACTTGGCCGTTCCAAAATCCACTCAAGATTAATCCCACTCATTCCTGGCACAACTCCGTATCCAAATCAAGCTAAACAACGTCAAATCCTCAGTCCGCTACCTCACCGCCGGAGTCCCGCAAGGCTTTGTCCTTTCACCTACATTATTTAATATCTACACCCACGACATTCCAAAAACCCCACGTACCGAACTAGCCTTGTACGCCGACGACACCGCTATCCTAATACGATTCTGGCAATTCAAACACCTAACTGAATACCTACAATCCGCACTCGACGCCCTAGAACCCTGGTTTACTGACTGGCGTATTTCCCTTAACGCGGAAAAGAGCGCCGCAGTAACTTTTTCCCGCAAACTCAAGCACCGACCCAACGGCCAACTAATCATTCTCGATACTTCCATTTGATGGACCAAATCCACTAAATACCTTAGCGTTATCCTAGATAACCGCCGCACCTTTGCATCACACATCCAATCGGCCTCTAACAAAGACCGTGGCTCCTTAAAGTTGCTATCTCCTTTGTTATGCCGTAAAAGTTCCTTAACACCAAAAAACAAACTTCTCCTTCACAAATCCATTATAAATCCCATCATGCTCTATGCGTCTCCAGTCTGGAGTCACGCCGCCGACACCCACATCCGAAAACTTCAAACAATCCAAAACAAAGCCCTCCGTCTTACCTTTAACGCTCCTTGGTACATCCGAAACGACGACCTACATCACAAGGCCAATGTACCCACTATCCTAGCACAACTCCGCCACCGCATTGTATTCCATATCACGAAAAACCAAACCCACCCCAATCCGCTTATCTACAAAACCACAGATTACAACGTATCCTATCCCTTCAAAATCAAACCCTCTAAAACCGCTTTCCCCGACGCATTTTAAAATTTTCTCTCCTCTTCAAAACTAACACAAATAATGTTTAAAATTTCTGTTGCAGATTACATCCCTCAAGACAACAGGGTACAAGAACATTCCTGGCTCATCAATCATGGCAAGATAAAATAAGATAAGAGGTCATTAAACCCGATTTTTTTGCCAGACCGATCTAGGTGTT
Source organism: Abscondita cerata (assembly GCA_030710515.1). Lineage (NCBI taxonomy): Eukaryota > Metazoa > Arthropoda > Insecta > Coleoptera > Lampyridae > Abscondita > Abscondita cerata. The sequence goes on along the minus strand of JALBCR010001774.1, from coordinate 106,855 downwards.
CGCGAATGAAAATCAAAAGCGGTAACATCGACTTTGGTTTAAACCTACTCCAGTAAATTAAGAACATAATTAATTCAGTGAAAGCGATTAAATTAAAGCAATCAGCTGTAAAACGCCAACGTGAGCATGGGGACATTTCCCTAACCGTTTCGGAGTGCTACAAATCAAAGAAGAAGATATGGACAAATCCAAAACAATAAACCCAAAAGAACCGGCAAAAAGTTATTTCAACAAAACCCTTCCAAAAATTTTACAATGAAATAAAAAAATCAACCTCAACCCTTGAATTTAACACAGTTCAAATAGAATCAAAATTCTCACAGACAATGACAAAGACTACTATAAACTAAAGAAAAACTTAGAAGTAATTTGCTAGTGTTGTTGACTGCTAAAGCCGGAGAGATCCCAAATGATTATTTTTGCAAGCCGTGGAGACGAAATAAGGAGGATGTGTTCTACTTGCCCCACAGTTTGCAATATAAACGTGGAACGTTTGATTAAGTTTAGAAACAAAAACAAAGTATTCACATAGAATTAGAGACAGGAATAATAAAAATTTACAGTTTAGTAAATGGAGTTAAAAAAGAAAACCTAAAAATAAACAAAAAGAAACTTCTGTTAGAAGACATCCTGCAAAAAAAAGCAATGAAATTGTATAAAAACAGGAGGGTATAAATATTAAAAAAAAACAAAAAATTTTATTAAAAAAATCATAAAGAAGTAGAGGGTAACTACATAAAACTAGAACTAAAATATAATAACATAAAAATAAAAAAAGAAGAAATCGAACACAACATATGTCAAACATGCAGAGATAGGCAAACTTAACAATAACGACTTTTTAAAAGAAAATATAGGGAAGCTTAGCTATGCATAATTAGTGACAGTAAGTGGACTAATAAAAGTTTCATAAAAACAAAAATAGACCCTATAGTGGGGATAGAAAGTGATAACATGGTCTTCTTTATAGAAGAACCCAAAAAGAAACTCATAATAAAGATAAAATAATTCTCATTAATCTATTCACTTTAGATAATCTCAATGTCGCAATATATTCCATTCCTCCGACAGTCGTTTGTTAATTGGCGAAGAAGTTTCCTCAGTTCTTTCTGGAGTTCTTCAACAAACTGTATAAAAGCGCCAAGATCCCTGATACATAAATAAAAGTTTGTGTGATTTTAATTTAAAAAAAAACAACTTTTAACGTCCCTTCTTTCTACTTAATTCGGTATCAAAATCATACATTTGATTAAAAATAAAGCTAGAAGAAAATATCAACCTCAAATCATGTCTGAGTAATTATGAATTTAGTTTCACAAAAAACAAATCGATTACCCACGCAATAAAACTTATTGTTGAAGATGCCAGAGCGGCAGGGTATGTGGAAATTATCGGCTTTAACAGCCATCCACGTTAAAAATGCATTCAATACCTTTCCTTGGTCTTTACTTTTAGATAAAATGGCAGCCAAAAAATTAGATAACCATCTTATAAAATTGATAAGTAATTATCTGACTGGCAGGGAAGTAACTACAAAAGTAGCTACAATAAAATCTATGCTAAAAATACAATAATATCTCATAAACATACCTTAAACTACCTCGGTGTGACCTCGATAAATCTCTCTCTTTTACTGCACCAGTTGTCGAGAGAGCGGATGAAGCGATAAAGTTGTCAACCTCACTTAAAAAGATTCTCCCATGCGTTTGAGGAAGATGCTTGCAGAAACAGTTAATAAGGTCGTGTTATACGCCGTCCTGATTTAGATGTAGGTGTTAAAAAAACAAAAATACGTTGACTTACTTTTGAAAACCCAACGAAAATCTGCACTAAGTATAGCTTCAGCTTATAGAAAAGTTTTCATTTTAGCCGTGTGGGTCTTTACCAGTGTTACTCCGTTGGATATTCTAGTCAACCCTAGATCCAGAAAACCTCAAATAGACCAACGTACCGAGTAATTGAAACTTGGAGTACACGATGGGAAAACTATTCAAAAGCAAGGTGAACAAAATCGCTTATCATAGACATACGTAGCTGGATAAATAGAAAACATGGAGAATTGAACTACCACTTGACACAATTCCTGTCCCTTCACGGTTGCTTGATTTCATACCTAGCAGAAATTAAAAAACGGGACTCAGCGGACTGTATTTACTGTGACAAAATTGATGATGCAAATCATACTTTTTTTGAATGCATGCACTGGTCTGCTTATAGCCCCAACGCTGTTAATAAAGACAAGGTTATTTCAAAAATGATCGGGTGCGCACAAAAATGAGAAGACATAGTAAATTAGGTGACGTGCCTTGTTATGTACTTCCAAACAGCAACTTTAGAAAAAACCCGACATTAACAGACGCAATTTAGGTAATTGACGACCCTAATGTTAAATTAACGAAAGCCGTTGCCGCTGGCGAACTGTTTATGTTCAGGAAGTACGGTGCAAAAAGCGAACATCATAAGTTCTCTACGAACTCTACGACGATGAGGACCAAACAGATAACGCCGAGTTGGCCGATTCTGAGAATAATAACAAAGAAGGCGAGTCAGTTTCAAAACGTCTCAAGCAACTGCAAATTAAATAAATCTCAATATCAACCGTGAATTAGGCCTCTTGGGAATACCACGTTAAAACAAGAACACAATTTTAATCTCTACATGTTTTATTTAAAATTTTTCTATAACAATTACCACAACAGCAATATTTTCCAAAAGCGTCGCAAAGGAGTGTTTTCATTCCCTCGTCTTTTGAGCGGCAAGTCTCCGAGGTCGCAAACTCAGGTGTACTATCAGGAGACTTATGTCAACCATCACTTCCTTCCGAAATTTTGCAAATAAAACTTTTTATTTTTTGAACCCATGCCTTTAGACTATAGTATAAATGTAACTATTATTTTTAAGTAAAAATTGATATTCCAGTAAATACCGACGACAAAGGAATCTTTTAACTATAAATTTAATTAAACTTCGACTTCCTGTTTCATTTCAAATAAGAGTTATAGTCAATTTTGATGACGTCACCCAGCTGTAAGAATTTCAAAACAAAAATTTTATATCAAAAATGGTAACCGATAGACATGCTATAGGATTCAAAATAACAAAGTGAATAACAACTTCTGGTATAACCAAAAGTACTGAAAATCTGATAGTATTTTAAATAATAATTTGTGGGGTTGACATCTTAATCAACCCAAATTCTACATCTGCGTATTACGTAGGAAACGCGGAAGCATTTCTTAACGGCCTTGCTCACTAGGCAACTAACCTACTTTGCGCGTACAAAACGAAGTAGGTACGATAACAAAAATAAGTTCGAATTACAGTTGAGTTTAGTGTAACAATCAGTTCGCCATCAGTTTATCAGTACTAGTACAAGCCAGTCAAATCATCAGTTAAAGTATCGGCCCGCTTCAAATCCATCGGTCCAATTCAACCCGGCCTCGGAAGTCGACACATAATACCACGATCAGGTATCCCCGCACCGCATATAATACGCCAATTACTATGTGCTGACATACACCGCCTTCATTTATAAATGTAAATAGTATAGCTCGATCGCGGTATGTCTAATAATAAACGCTACTAAACCCGACTCGTCTAAATTCTTTCTCTGATTTAATCCAGCGTTTAGAGAATACACCCCTAAACGCCACAGTGGTGACCCGCGACGTAATCAAATCAGAGAAAGACAAATATTTAACAAGGAGCAACACGACAACAACATCAGGTATAATCCCAAATTTTTTTTTATACCTACGCTACGTCATGATCGGGAAAACGACCTCCACTGGGACCGCTACGCTCGCTGCCGCCCTACAACACGTCCGTTAACGACAACACGCCCGTCAACGTCATCATGTCCGCCACATCACGCCTGCCAACACGACATCCGCCAACACAACACGTGCCATCGCGGCCGCCATGGACATCGTCGGCACCAACCTTCTCCTCATTTCATTGTGTAACGCACATTAACTTGGGCAGATAGACACAAACGAAGACGTTTCATCAACTCCATCGCCCAAGAAAAACTTGCCAGATGAAACACCATGACCGCTGCAACAACCGCTAACGCAACGACCGCTGCAACACCCCCAAACGCAACGACCGCTGCAACACCCGCAAACGATGACCGCTGCAATAACCACAAACGCCACGACCGCTGTTTTAAAGAAACAAACAATCACGACGCGCACTACGCTTTGACGACATAGCCATCAACGGTCAACCGCACTCGCACACACGTCACAAAACTCACAGGCCCAAATCTTTAACGTACATTTGCGCTGGAGCCGCATGCTTGCCCACACACGTTACAAAGTTTGGACGCCTAGTTCTGACGTCCATTCGCCTGTCACATACAGGACGCGCAGAGCAACGGGCTTGCGCACACAAACTGTCGAATACACCACACATAAAGCATCCACAACAGCGCCAACAAGAAGCGCACCAAACGCAGCATCTGCAACAGCGCCAATAAGAGCGCATCAAACGCAGCATCTACAACAGCGCCAACGAAAAGCGCACCAAACGCAGCATCCGCAACAGCGTCCAATGAAGCGCACAAACGCAGCATCGAACAGCGCCAACGAGAGCGCACTAAACGCAGCATCCACAACAGCGGCAACGAGAGTGCATCGAACGACAGCATGCACAACAGCGCCAACAAGAGTGCATCGAACGACAGCATCCACAAAAGCGCCAACGAAAGCACACTGAACGACAGCGCCAACAAGAGCCCTTCCCTTTCACAACGTAACAAAAGACAACCGCGGGTAACAATCTTCGACACTCTTTATCGTGGATCAATCCACTAAGGAAGGACCTTTGTGGGGTTGACATCTCAACCCCATCCTAATCAACACAAATTCTACATTCGCGTATTACGTAGGAAACGCGAAAATCAAAACATACGATTGCAAGTAAGAAAGCGCGGACAGCATTTCTTAACGGCCTTGCTTACTAAGCAAACTAACCTACTTCGCGCGTATAAAACGAAGTAGGTACGATGACAGAAATAAGTTCGAACTACAGTTGAGTTTAGTGTAACAATCAGTTCGCCATCAGCTCATCAGTACGAGTACAATCTAGTCAAATCATCAGTTGAAGTATCGGCCCGCTTCGAATCCGTTGGTCCAATTCAACCTGGCCTCAGATCTTCAGCTTGACACATGATACCACGATCAGGTATCCCCGCAACGCATATAGTACGCCAATTACTATGTGCTGACATACACCGTCTTTATTCATAAATGTAGATAGTGTAGCTCGATCACGGTATGTCTAATAATAAACGCTACAAAACCCGACTCGTCCAAATTCTTTCTCTGATTCAACCCGGCGTTTAGAGAATACATCCCTAAATGCCACAAATGAATTATACCTACTTTAAATTTTCAAAGTTTTGCTTGGGCCAGAACTCCGTAAACTTCTTATGAATGGGAACACCTTGTAATAAAATCCCAGTACAAAATACGTATAATAAACAACTTTCTTGTAAAAATTGAGACTTTCACGGCCGGAGTCATTATTAAAACAAAAACGTCTTCCGGGATTGGACCGTGTCGAAAAGGTAACCGTAACGTTTTGCCACATATCGTAAAAAACTTTATCAGCGCGACAAACTTGAAACAAACAAAAGAAAGTTTAAGGTAGACAACTGGAAGTCAGGTAATCAACTTGTGACCAAGCTAGATTCTAGACTAAAAGAAGAAGTTTTCAGACTTCTTTTAGTTTAGAATCTGATTCAATTCCGGAAGACGTTTTCTTTAACAACTTTCTTAATTTGATTAAAAAAAGTGTTTTATACTTCTATACGAAACCAAGATTAACAAAACTAATTTTCAAATAAAAATGACTTCTTAATGCTAGAAAACATGAGTTTTTTAATGAACTATATCTATCAGTTGTTAGTAAGTTACCAACAAAGAAATACTGAAGTTGTAAAATACATATTATTATTGAAAATTATTTTCTAGTCAAATGATTAAACAAATAAAACTTTATCCCAAAACTTTAAGATATAAATAACCTTGTTTCCAATTTCACATTTTAATATTAATCCTTAATTCTAATCTTGAAAGTTCTTTTGTACTAATTCAAAGGGGTGTACTTTTGATAACACATAAATGATGGTATTGAGGGCAAAACAATATATTGATTTTGATTCAACTAACACTATTATTAAAATCTGATAATTAAACTTTAACATTTAAGCTGTAAAAACTTATTATTAACTAAATTGATTCTATACATTAAACTTGGATGTACAAAGAAACAGAACATTAGTTTTAACTGTTTAAGCCTTGAATATTTTTGATTACAATCGAATAGTGTTTGTTATGTCCGTTTAAATAATGTAATAAACGTGATTTATCAGTTTTTTATATTATGAACTTAAGCTAAAAAATAGAGCTTTTAACACATTATTCAAATACGTAACGAACTTTTGTAATAATTTAATGTACAGAAGGAAAATACTTTTTTTACTAGAAAAGCTTATGTATTGTTTATAAAAATCTCGAGGACTACATTTTCAAGATATAAATGATTGTTTTTATGATTATTTCGTTTAAAAGTTTCCATGTTTAATTAAATGAAAGTGGAAATTCAAATTATTTTAGTTTTTGATATCTCTTGTTCTAGCATGATATTAATTTTAAATCTGATCCTATAAGAGTGGGTTGTTGTTGAGTTTGAAATTTAGGCAAACGATGTGTGAATTTCAAACAATTTCTTTAGCGTGGGTGTTGTTTCAGATAGACAATAATAACAGTAATTAAATCAGTTACAAAAAAATTGCGGTACTAACAATTTTTTTACCTTTGTTTAAGTTCAAATACTTAAAATTAATTAATAAATATTTATTTAAATTATTATTTAGGTTCAAGGATGTTTAGATTGTAATCATTAACATCAATTCAAAATTAATGCATCGTTTTTCTGGCACAATATAGTAACATATTTTATTAGATAATCAAATAAGAACAAATTTATGTGGTAATGTAAGTGTTTAAAATGTATTTAAATTAAAAAACACTTAATTTTTACAATGATTTACCCGAAATGATCCGGGTTCGATCCCGATTCTTTTAATTTTTATAAAATGAGTTTAATCTTTTTCAAAATATTAAATTTACTTTACAAAATTGTATTATAAAGATAATAAAGTGCAAAGTGCAATCGAAATTGAAAACTAGTTAGAAAACACCAAACATTACTAAGCAACAGTTAACTGTTGGCATTTTTCTTAGTTTATACTATTCATACGTGTCAATGTTTACACGAGATGTCGCAAGACACACATTTTACTTATTACTAGGCAACCAATTAACCATCGACAACGAATCCATTCGGTTAATAAATAAATATTTACAAAGAATAACTTATTTTACAGATTTTTTTAGTAAAATACGCTTTGAACACTTATTATTATAACATTAATTTGGTTTTTATTTATCTAACATTATAAGTGCTTATATTGTGTTCGAATTGTGCCAGAAAATAGATATACCTGAATATTTAATTTAACATAGTAAATCCTTATGTCAACTTTTCCGTCGGTATATAGACTCCATAAAAAATAGCGACACGTAGAATTTGTCAAACGATTTCATTAAAATTTTTATAAAACGTTTATTTTCAAGATGATTAAAATTTGAATTAAATCTGCAACGAGTTTGTTGGTTTTTCTAGAATTTTTTTTTACAATTAGCAACAATAAGTTTGATTAAATAAACCAGTCGGGGTAATTAACTTTCAATTTTTCAAATCGTTTGTTCACAATTTTCTTCTGAACTAAAGAACATTGCCAAGTTTCAATATCAACATTTTTTTTTCAATTAACTGCTTTTGAACGTAGTTGTAGTATTGGTATGAAAGAAACCGCATTTACGCTAAAAGAAATTCCTTGGCATGTAAAACGAAATCTTACAACGGTATTAAAATGTTGGACCGGAATAGTCCCAAAAATTGGTTCAACAACGTCGATCTGGATCTGGACGTTTCCGAAAGACTACAGGTCACAAAAAAGACCGCTGAAGACTTTTCACTACAACAAACAGATTTTTAACAACCCAATCAATTGCAAACGGTTAGTTTAGAGATGTAGAACCCAGAATGTACATCTCATTTTTTTATCAACGTAATAGAAAATGGGGCAACAAAAGAGCAAACTGGGCACAAGAATTGTGTTTATTGACAATTTTCGACTAGACAAATGGGGGAAGAACGTAAAAATCTTAGACTTTTGTAGAACGCATCACAACCCTCACACAAGCAGTGATGACATGGGTTGCAATATGTTATGGTAGCAGATCACTCTTGGTTTTCATTGAATGCAACCTAAACGAAGCTGATTACATTGTTAATGTGGTTCAAGGAGTGAAAATCTTACTTTTTAACAGAATAATGCCCGCTCATCATACGGTAAGTGATACTAGATCTTTTTTGAAAAAAACCAACATTTTTGTCTTTCCATAGTATAGATTACGATCGGTAGTTGATTGGTTCTTTGTAAACTATATCTCTTTTATTTTTTGAGATAATTAACCAAATAAAGTTTATGATTTCTTTTTTATTTTTATTCTGAGTTCATTTGAAGAACTATCATAAATTAAACAAAAAAATTAAAAACAATATTTGAATTCTACCAAAATAATAATTATTGTTTTCTCAAATGCGCAGCATTTGTACCATTTAACCGACTTTCTTTGTTAAACGAAACCTTCAAATTACTTGCATATTGATGATTTCCGTCATTATTAAATGCCCTATTTTTTAATTTAATTTGTAAATACTGTCGAATGCCGTAAGTTTACAAAAAATTTCTTTATCTACGCATAGGGCACTTTGTTGATCATTTTAGAACTACCACCCGGAGACAAATTAATTAACACATGAAATCTGATGAGTGTCAGGAAATTTAGGGGAAAAAAAGATAAAAAGAAAGGTCTCTCGTATGTTTTTAGATTTTTCATTAAAACCCTGAACTGTTGTATTAGGTAATATTAATAGTAACTACTAACTATCCAACAATTTATTATTTTAATTTATAAATTTATTTTTCTATAGGGTAGACGCAAGTGGTAATCTTCTAGTTTGTCTTTCGTTATCAGAAAAAAAAAAAAAAAAAAAAAATAAATAATTTTTTTAAAATTTTAAACCCTATGTTTAAATTAATTATAAAGGGAACGCTCATCGTCCAGGAAGCACTTTTTTAATACTGCGTCTTCAAAAATTGTTCACGACCACTCACCGACATTAGCTAGCGGGTAAGTGCTCCAAAGCGACTCTAAATTTTCTTAAAATCAATTTATCAACGATAGCAAACTGTAACAGAATTCTAACAGCTAACTTATTCTTAAAACTATGAGCTTACAACATCTTAACATTAGTGGGGATGCTCCAAGGTAATGAACATATATTAGTTTGTGCGAACAAGCGACAAACTAAAAAACATTCACTTGTTTCCTTATAAATTACAATGCTTGTTTAGGTTTCGCTGATTACAAAGGACACCAGTCAATCGACGAGCAACCGGTTATTGCACTAAATGGATAATTAGAAGTAATAGGATGGAATATCCCATAAGTGAAAAATTTTTAAATTTTTATTGTAGCGAAAAAAGACATTTTTGATAAAACATTTTGCTTTTTCGGAAATCCCAAAAAAGTAAAACATCAAGTTTTTCAAAGAATTATAATTACTATCAAAAATACAGAGTAATCATGTAAAAAAACTAACAGTAAACAAAAAAATCTATTCAATATATTTCTTAAAAAAGAAAATTTTTTTTTTTAAATTTTTTTTAAAATTTTTTTTGGTTTTTTTAAAATTTTTTTTAAAATAAGAATTTTTTTTTATTTTAATTTTTTTTTATTTTTTTTTAAAAATTAAAACATTTCAAAAATATTACATTTTTCGTTAAAACTAAAATTTATAAATTTTTCACCTATGAGATACCCCATCCGGGGACACAGTCTATATTGCAGAAAGTTTACCTTCTATACTCAAATTTATATTTTCATTGGACAGTTTGAAATGGTTTGTTACAAATATTGTTTTAAATTTACATCATAAGATTCTGTGGGATTTTTCATTTTGAGTTCTATTTTGTTGCGTTCTATAAGTGAGGGTATTATTTCGTTCATAACCTGTACACTAAAAAAATCAAGTAATTAAAAAAATGCTTGCTGATAATAATGAGAAAGTTAGCCAAAAGTAGAGTTGGGATGTTAAACAAAATTTAGCGTTATGGTTATATCTTACTTTTTCTTACGGCGCATGCGCACAAATAAGGATAACCGCGGAAACTGCTATTTTAGTTGACCCAAAATCCCTCCATTAACTATAAACTATATCCAACGCAGTTATTCGTTTTTTATTTGAATGTATCGATAAGAACCAAACAACATGGGTTGATACTATGATTTTGTCTTGTCGCAAGTAAAATTCAATTTTTGACGTTTTTATCTATTATCAATTGTACATTTTAATATATAATTAAATAAACGTGAAAGTTGATAGTACTTGAAGTTATCTTATTTAAATGTGAAAATACCTTTATCAAATTTTTTTATTTTTAATACAGAAAAATTTTGGGGTCAATGTACTTTTACATTTAACTCTTTCAGTAAGTTATACAGGCGATAAACTAAAGTTGATTTCAAAAGTAGATTTTTGATTTGTTTATTTTAAAAGGACACCTTGATATAATTGGTTTTTGAATTTTATCACTAGACACATTTTATGTACAAAATCATATATTCAAATTTAACATCATTTTAGTATTTATGTAACTTGTGTATCCAGTTCTGAACGTAACTTGAATGTCTTCAATATAAAATATTTTATTATTTATGCAAACTTGGTTTCCTACCAAATAAGGATCGATTTTATTGGACTATATTGTATAATTACATAAATATTTGTTTATTTACATTAGCAAATATCTGCCATAAAATTTTATGGTCCCCAAAAGCAATAAACACCTTAAAATCAATCCTTAATAAATAATTTGGTATATCTCAAACGGAAGAAAATGGTGACAGTATTTAGTATTTTATTGTTTTTAATGATGTCTTTCTCAACTAAAACCGTAGCATTTTTAAACTATAATATCTTTAAATTGCAATCATTAAAAAAAATATTAACTTTATATCTTATTTTAGATGCTGGGTAATATAATTTTAGAAAAATAATAACAATGAGTTTTTATTTAGAAATAATAACTTTTAAAGATTTCTTGAATTTAATATTAAATGTAAGATTTTGAACACTCTTTATATATTTATTTTCAAAATACCAACATAGCAGATTTTCTAATTCTAGAAAACCAATTCCAATAAAACATTAAATGTTACATTTAGTACCGCAAACATCTAAATATGCTAAAAATAAAATAATATACAGGGTGTTCTATTAAAAAATAAACAAGTTGATACCAATTTCCGGTAGACTTAGAAATGTCTTCAAAATAGTTTAATCCCATTGTCCCTGTCGTCTTCATTTAAATGTAAAAATTTTCTAAATTTCCTTGGATAAATTTATCATAGAGTTCATCATGGAACACCCTGTAGAATTTGTAAACAACGCAGTAAACTTTTAGCTGTTAATAATTAATTTTAAAAAAAAAAAAAAATTTTTTTTTTTTTTAAATTACTTTTTTATTTTTTTTTTAAATTTAAATTAAAAATTTATTTCCTTCCACCTTTTTTTTTTTTTTTTTTTTGTTTTTTATTACTCTCATTTTATTAACTATCTTGTTCTGTTTATCACTTCCTTCATCAATTTTGTCCTTTTTCTTTTCACTCCCAACAGTGTACCCTTTTCTATCTTTTACATTTCTCCACTCCTTCACCCACATTCTCTCTTTGTTCTTTTCCAATACTTACACTTTTTGGATTTCCTAACCCAAATTTGGCTTTCCCTTCTTGCAATAAGTTATATTTGATTCTTGTCTTTGTTTTCTCTCTTATTGGCTTTTTTATTTGCTATTTTCCTTTTTTTGTAAGATGTTTTTTCCTATTTTATCTATTGCTGCTCATCTTTTCTCAACATATAATAATTTCTTATGCTTATGATTTCTATTTTTTCGTTCAACACAAATGTTCTCTTTCTTTTTAAATTTTTATTTTTTAAGATTTAGTTAATGTCCACTTCTAGTATTTTTCCTGTACATTCTCTATTTCTTTCAACCTCATGGTTATACCATTTCCAATGTATTCCGCATACCTAACTCTGAATAGTTTATTTTTCTTATCTCCTTCTTTTCACATTATTATTTTCCTCTTTTTTTGTTTTCCTATATTTTTCTTTTGCTTTTTCCAACTCTTGTGACCTTGTCCATTTCTTCTTCCTTTTTGCTAAAATAATAATATTCTCTTTTAACAAACGGAAAAACACCAAAAAACTGCACGAAAACTTTACTCAGACACGTGTTTCAATAGCTAAGCTATCATCATCAGCGAACCGATACTATAAATAAACACAATAGGAAGCTTATATATACTATCTCCGTGTTGCACATCGTTACACTGCATTAATTTTTATATAAGCTTGAAATTTCCGTTATCATCATAATTCATAAACAAATTTCTGTTTTAAAAAGTTGGTTTTATTATCTATCCTCTTAATTAATTCAATGTCGCCTACTACTTGAAACACGTGTCTGAGTAAAAATTGTCACAAAAATTAGGTTAGGGTTAAACGTTATAACGAAAAAGTGTAATAACTGACTGTTATTAATTTTGTTCTTGTATTCCACATACCTAAAATAGTTTACTTTCCTTGTCTCCTTCTCTCCACATCACAATTTTCCTTTTTTTTTGTTTTCCCTTTTTGCTAAAATAACAATATTGTGTGCTAAATATGTCAATTACAGTATTACCCCTTTTCTTCCTATTTTTATTCATCTTGCCCGTTGTTTCTGGAATTTCAATTCTACCATCGTTTATTAATTATTATTTATTCAGATAAAATTTCACGTAGGTAACTCTACACGTAAGGAATAATTAATACTTAAAATTAAACAGAAATACTTTACTGCAAACATTTATTTATAATAATAATATAAAGATTTCCGCCGTTATCGTTACTTGTGCACATGCGCAGTAAGAATAAAACAAGATCAAACAATATAATGAATTTACAACAAATGTTAATTACGTTCAGCGTGGTAATAAGCGAACCAATCCGCAATGCGCTGTCAAGTTAATTGTAAACCGTCACAAAAATTAGGTTAGGGTTAAAAATTATAACGAAAAAGTGTAACTAACAGTTCTGTTAAATGCAGCTAAATATTCTATTAAAATTTTGACGTTATCGTTATTTATAACCACAGAATACTTTTTCTTAAGTGACTCAAAATACCTCTAATGTTGTCATTAAAATTACATTTAACCTTCTAAACTTAGTGGTAGTAAACTTTATTATTTGTATAATTGAAGTGGAAGGATGACAGTAATTATCCGATTTAGTCATTATCCGATTAATGGTTTTAATGCTAATATATGAGTAATATGTGGTCAAATTTAATTTGATTAATCAATAGTTATTTGAAATCTGATGTTTTGACATAATTTAATCTCTAGAGTGTCAAAAACTTGTTTAAAGTGATTCGGGTTGATTGGAGTGAATTCTGAGTACATAAATATTTGATTAAATGTTGTTTTTAAATTTTCTTCTTGTTTTACCTACATAAAATTTTAGTAACGACAATATGTAAATTCTGCTAAGAATTTTTCTTGGGTATCTAAAAATTAATTTTAAATTATTTTACAGGATCACTTAATGTTTTGAATAATTTATTAAAATTGGAATAATGAAAACGTAACATTTGTATTAATTAACAAGTTATCGTTAATTTAAGGTTTGGTTTTTTAATAGTCTATTTATTAGTTAATGAATGTTTATTAACAGATTTGCCGACAACGGCTCATGTTATGATGTACGCTTGCGGACAAAAATGAAACCCATGTTTGACAAGTTTCGTTTAATTAATATAGATCTGTTTATTTATGTATTTATTGTAGTAGTATTTGAAAGTCAATTTAAACAGTATTTTACGTTGTAAGGATAACCAAACTGTGTACCTACAAAATATATCTGGAGTATGGACTTTATTTTTGTTTCCGAGCGTACAAGTTAATACTTTTAAGTCACTTGATTTTACTATAGAATTTAGTTGCTTTGTATTTGAACAATTTCATGAGGCTGTCGAATTTGTAATTAACTTGACTGTAAAGTTTACATTATGAAAAATTTAGTAACTAAAAATCCAACAATTTAAGTTTACTTTCCACAAAACGTTATTTTCTCGTGTAAATTAAATATCATTTCTTCATCTTCAATGTCGTTTCTATGTAATATTGACACATTTTTTATAGTATTGTAATACAAAATAAATGCATAAATAATGATAGTTATGGTTGTAATACGTTGTATGTTCTTACTTTTTATTGGATAAAGCTGTTTTCAAGTGAAGTACTTTGACGTGCAGTGCAATTACGCTTAATCGAGAAATAATTTATTCCGTTTCCGTTTATGCTTGAAACAACCTAACTGTGTTAAGCTATCCAATATTATGTTTATTTTGGTTTCTGTAAAAGTATATTTGCATAATTGTCATATGTAACAACAATTCATTAAAATTTAACTGTTGGCGAACAAATAATCTAATTAACTGTACTGAATACTAAGAACGATTTAAATAAGACATGTTAACGTTATGTTAGAACAAACTAAAAATAGTTTTTAATTTAAAATTTCTAGTACAGACAGGTTAAATTTCTCACTTGTATAACATCACAAAATGGAAACGGAAAAAAATCATCATTTTATCATCGCAATTATCTCATACTTTTAATTACAACTTTATTTCAAATTTAAATGAAAAGATATTCTACATTTTTGTCGTTCTAGCGCTTTCAATCTAGACATTCTTAGACTATTTAACGTGATTTAAAGTTTGTGAATCACGAAACGTCTATTTATTTTATTATCTAGACGTAACATCCCTGCAACTAGCTTGTTTCGTGCACAATTATGTAAATAATATTATCCTTCTAAACTTTCAGTCTTTATATAGATATAAATTGAATGTCTTTTTATTCCCATTAAGAGTTTGATTTTAAACAGCAGGTAATAACGTTATTGCGTTTTATTTCAAGTTTCTTTTACCGTAGAAGCAAAGCAATTTGAATTTTAAGTTAAGCTATGTCTTTAGTACTAATTTAATTACGATGTTAGTTTGAAGAAGAATTTTTTTACGAAGTTACAGAAGTTTTATTATTATTGTTATTCCGTTGCTCGGCGACACATACTGCAGTGATTGTAAGGTCGGGGCAATGTATGAATTTGTAACAATGTGTATTAATTGTATAACGATAAACTGAAATTTGCCGTTAACTCTTTAGAAAGGCGACATTATACCAGAAATACAATAATGAAGCATTAGTGGAAAGTGAATACGAATTGTATTTAAAGTAAGCATCAAGATTATTGACAAATTTTAAATGAAAAACCTATTTTGTAGTGGTCATCGTTCAAAGTCGTAGAAGGTTGTACTTATTGCCTCATCAGTAAATGTAAATAAGGTTAGTGTATTAAGAATGCAATAAAAAAATTTTGATTACAAAAAAAAATTAGGGAAAATATTATTATAAATTACTTCTAAACGTGCAGGTTGGATTAATTAAAATTTACTAAAATTTAATGAATAAATAAATAGTTTACGTTTCATTATTTTGTTGTATTAAAATATTATTTTAAAGTTACAAACCACCTACTTTTATGTAAGAAATCAAGCACCTGAGATAAAATTATAAATAAAAAATTAATAAAATTTAATTGAAATTATTTTGTTAAATAACGAATTAATTATTAAACGTTGGTCGCAATCGCGTAATCCCCGTGATATGTAAATTGTAAATTAAGAAATATTTTGTCGAAAACGTTAGATTTAGTTAAGCTATGTCTTTAATACCAAATTAATTACGACGTAAGTGTGAAGAAGCAATTTTTTACTTTTGTAGTTCATTCAGAAATTACAGAAGTTTTATTATTCTTGTTATTGTTTTGCTTAGAAACATATATTGTAAACAAAAGGTCGTGGCAATGTATGAATTTGTACCCTTGTGTATTGTATAGTATAAGGATAAAATTGTGTACTGAATAGTATGAGGATAAAACGAAATTAAGGTGTACGAGTTAAAACAAATTAAAAGTGAAGTTAAGATAGTCACAAAACAATGAATGTCTGAAATTTGTTGTTAACGTTTTCAAAATACGGTTTTATACCAAAATAGACATAAAGTAATTACTAATGAAGAGTGTGAAAAAAATATCAACAAACAAAAACATTGTATAAAAACAATGTTGCACTCCTACGTCATCAGTAAATATGCATAAAGTTTGTATATTAAGAATGAATGTTGTATGCAAAAATAAAGCAGAAATATTATTTTAAATTGCTTCGAAACGTGCACAATGGGTTAATTAAAATTTACTCAAATTTAGTACATAAAAATTGTACTTTTCAGTATTCTACTTGTATTAAAATTTTGTTATAATGTTTGAAACTAAGAACCTTATGTGAGAATCCAAGATCCTGAGATAAAATAAATAGTGTCTCATGTTTAAAGTAGAAGTACATTCAATATATCAAACTAAAACGTTGAGTGTGACAAGAATTATTGTAGGAGCCGACAAAATTGGACAATAAAATGTTAGAAGCAAAACTGGAGACGGAGCAGATAAGTTAGAAAATGAGATGATCGCAAAACAGAAGATTGGCATGTGTTTAGATGTGTTTAACCGTACAACTCTAAATAACAAAAAAACAAACTCATCACAGAGTGCAACCAGACTAAAACCAGTTTTAAGAAAGGAATTAGTGGCACTACTAGACCTCTTGCTAATGAACGGAAAATTATGAGTTTGCTAGAGGCGCGATTTGACAGGAGCGAACTAGTAATTGAGTTGCTCATAAAGAAAGAGGAAAAGTGTTGATCACCGGATTCAGTGCAATTTTTGTTAATTACTCAGCGATGTGTAAAAAACTACAATGAATTTAATTACTTGCATGATCGCTCTCGTATTTAAGTTGGAATGGCTTACACATTGGGATACACATCTTCTACTGGATAAACATTTATCAGTGTTTGGCGATTGGATTGAAAAGTAGATGAAGCTGATTGTTCAACTAACCATACCTCCATTAAAGCCAAAAACCTCGAAAAGGGAAGAAGATACGGGGAGCCTTTCAAAGTACATGTAGTTGAGTCAACAATTGCAAGAGACAACATCATTTGTCATTGACACAGTTTTCACCAAAAAAAGTTGGAATTAAAGGATTTGCAATTAAACAGCGATTTTCAGGAATTGCAACAAAGCCAGAAACTATCCGGGCAAAAAAAAAACAGTAACAATACAACTAAAACTATTTATATAAACTCAGGATGTGACAGCTGTGAAAAATAAATACACGTTGTAAAAGAAAGGCAAACTAAATTAATTCAAGACATTTGTTCCAAAGTTGACATTTGATGAGGATAACCCTTTTCTAACTCCATATAGAAAACTTAATAAAAAAAGTTATGAGAACAAAGCGGAGTCAAGGTGGAACTGTAAATCTTATAAGTTGGACAAACTACCAAAAAAGAATTTCTTGTTGTATTCCAATGGAGTTTACCCACGAAAAACAATGGAATCAAGTGAAAAACAACAAGTTTTAAAAATTTAAAAACATACTTGTTACTCAGAGTGGATGGAAAGATAAGTGTGCAAGTTCAATGTAGTATCGTTGAATAACAAATTAATGCTCACGTTAGATGTTATCCGGCCATTAACATCTGTTTTGATAAACTTTAAAAATTACAACTTTGTCTTAACTGAAAACATTAAAAGTATGTTTCATCGTATGGTAGTAAAGAATGTCGTTCAAGACTCACAAAAGCTGTTTCTAGAGGGATATACGAAAAAATAAAAATGGACATGTTAAAACGTATAACATAAAGGTGTTTATTTTTGGAGCCACCCAGCAGTTGTGCATTTAAGAGTAAAAGTGGGTAAAATTGTTTCACCTTCATTTGTCAGCTATTTGCTGCAATGATGAGGCGCACTTGACACACGCAATTGTTGACCAGTTCAAAGTGAAAATCAACCAACGCATTTTCTGGAACAATTCTTAGATTGTTTTGATGTGGCTGAAAACGGAAACTCTGCGAAATAAGGAGTATGTTGCTAATCGTGTTAGTAGATTTCTTATGCTCAGTAACGTATCAGAATTAAATGAGGCCGACAATGCAATCCGTTTTAAGAAAATTATCTTTAGGTGGCCATGACATCTTTTTATGCTGAACTAGAAGACTAGTCACAGAAAAACCAGAATAAAACAATGGTTGACAAAATTGAGAAGGATATGAAGACTACAGTTTATTTGCTTAACTTAGACTAGTAAGAAGAGAGTGTAGCGGCAACCAAAATCTAAAATTAAAAACAAATTATGAGAGTGGAACTGCAAAAACAAAAATCGAAAACCAAAAGAAAAAATGTATTCTCCAATATTTCACATAAAGACTTGAGGAGACATTAAACTATTGAAAAATAAAAATCTGGAAAAGTCAAAGAATCTGACAAAACCCTTTCCAGATTTAATCGTTAACCCAAAGTACGTGTCTAAAGGACAAGTATTGCTCTAACGGCACCGTTTAACAATAGTCTCTCACCACCTCCTTTATAGCTTTCTAAAATACTGTTTATACTACAGGATAGTATCGCTTTCGTTTAGTTGCATTTAGTTATTAATATGTCACAGTTACATTCTTAAAACTCGCAGTGCCGAAGAGACACCTACTTCAAATAACGTAGTGACAAATTCAGTGTCTACGAGACACATACTCCTAATAACGCAGGGACGACTAATTTTGTTTGGTAAGAACATATTTTTAAATTCATGTATATTGCTTGTGGCTTCAATTTTATTATCACAGGTTTGTATAACGTGTAATTAACCATCTACTTTGAAAAGGCGTCGAGATGATATTCTTTGATTTGATGATCTTGACTTTAAAAAAAAGGTATTACAATGTTTGAAAGAATTTGATGAAGAGAAAAAAGACACATTACCGCATATTTCTGATTCGGATGAACCAAATCACAATGTAGACTATAAACCTGACAACCGGAACTTATTAGGGATAGTCTAAGTAGTGATTCTGATGATCCAGAGATGTTAGATGAACAAAGTACTGGTTCTAATGACAAAACTGTACTTTTACCCAAAAGAGATACTCTTGAATATTTCTCTGGCAAAAATTGGTATAAATGGTATACCAAGACCCCACCTACAAAATGAAGAATACCAAAGCATAATATTACAAAATTTTTGGCATGAAAAATGTCGTACAAGAATTAAGTAAAATTCCAGAACCCGCTGGCATTTAGTCACTTATGATTGATCAAGAAATCATTCTAAAAATTGTTACGTGAACAAACGCAAAACTGAAGGTCATTAAACTCAAATCAATAACTATCAAAAGAGTAATTACAGAGACACCGACAAAACAGAATTAAAAGTACTACCAGGCGTTTTTCTTTTAACTAGTGTATATAAATCAAATCATGAAAACATGTTGTCATAGTCCGTGGGCCCGTGGGATAATGTGTCGAGAAACTTGTATGTCAGTTTTTTACATCTTAGGTGTAGAATGCTATAAAACGTGCAGATCCGCAACATAAAGCCCAAAAAAGTTCACGGTCAGATTTGGGCCCATACAATATTGATTTTTCAAATTGTACGTCATCTTCTTTGCAGACAAGTTTCTAAGGTATAGTTTAGTTACCAAACCCAAAAAAGCTGACGTTTTTATCCAGACCCAAAGTTCAGGCCCATACATTTCTTATTGCAATGTGCATTGGCAATTGTATCGTCAACTTTTTGTAAATTGTTTTATTTACAAAAATTAGTTTTGACGTCGATAAAATATTGTATGAGACAAGTGTCTGAAAAGCTTTATGCACTTCTTGCGGTTAAAACACTCACCTGCATGGAACAGTATGAAATGATGAAGGTATATGGACAGAATATGAAGCAGATAAGAAACGATACAGAAGCATTGGAAAAAAAATGAAAGGAGAATTAAAATTATGGGAGGGAATCAGAATGCAAGAATTGGAGAAAAAGGTGGAATGTTAGTAAACGGAATAGAGAGGAAAAGAGAGAGCATGGACAAGAAAATGAACAAAGAAAGGAAGGAGTTCTTGGATCTTTGTGAGGAAAAATGATAAACAATACTGAACGGTAATATAGAGGAAGAGGGTGGAGGTCAATATAGATATATAGGAGAAAGGGGACAAACAATCATAGATTACGTGATAGTAAATGAAGAGGGGCTGGAGGAAATAAACAGTTTCAAAGTTGGAGATAGAGATGAGTCAGACCATCAGCCACTAGAAGTGAAACAAAAGGAGGAAACTTGGGTGAAGGAAATAGAAGAAAATAAATAGATTGAAAGAAACATATGGAAAGAGGAGAGTACGAGGAAATATTGCCAAAAAATGTAAGAGGTAAAATAGAAGAAGGAAGGAGTGGAGGAAGAGTTGAGAGAGATAAAAGAGAAAATGCAAAGAATAACGGAGACAAAAAGATACCGGCAGATGGATGGTAAAGGAAAAGGAAGAGAGAAATGGTGGAATAAACAATGTAAAATGAAGAAAAGAGAGATGAGGAGTGGAAGGAGGAAATTAAGAAGAAGGGAAATAGAGATAGAAGAGTATAAGGAACTAGAAAGAGAATATAAAAAGGAATGTGAAGAAAGAAAAATCAAATATATGAAAGAGTTGGAAGAAAAAATAAAGTTAATAAAGAGTGAGGAGGAGGTCTGTAAGATACTGAATAAGGAAAGGAAAAAAGATGTAAAGAGAAAGGGTAAACTAAAGTTGAAAGAATGGAAAGAACAATGTATGGAATTGTTAGAAGGAAAAGAGGCAGAAAGAAGAGAGGAAACGGAACGGAATGAAGAAAGAAGAGAAACGAAAGGAGAAATTACAAACGTGGAAATGGAGAAATCGATAACTAAGTTAAAGATAGGAAAAGCAACGGGCCGAATGGAATACAAGGAGAACAATGAAAGTTTACGGGTAAAAGAGCAAGAGAAAATATGAGAAGGATTTTAAACAAGATTTGGAAAGAAGAAGGGTCCCCACAAGAATGGCGGGTAGCATTAATATGCAAGGGGCAGAGAAAAGAGACAAAAGCTACTATAGAGGAGTGAGCATATTGAACGCAGGTTACAAACTATATGCAACTATTTTAAAAAAAATTAGTAAAGGAAATAGGAAATAAAGAAATCATCGGAGACTGGCAAGCGGGATGCAGAAAGGAAGGAAAACAATAGATAATATATACATATTAAGGCAATTAATAAATAATGAGATAGGGAAAGAAAGGGGAAAGGTATTTGCGCTGTTTATAGACATCAAAGCTGCCTTTGACAATGTAGACAGAAAGAAGTTGTAGGAAGTGCTAAGGAAAAATGAGGTAAAAGAAGACATGGTATGGAAGCTAGAAAAAATATACAAAGAAACTAGATTTAGGGCAAAAGTAGACGGAGAAGTAAGCGGGATATTTATATAGAAAAAGGGATTAAGGCAGGGTGTCCGCTCAGCCAGCTGTTATTCGCGACATATATAGCAGATTTGGAGAATGAGTTGGAAAGGAAACAAAATGGAGGAATTGTAATAGGAGGAGTAAAGGTGTGGGTGTTGGCATACGCGGACGATATGGTGATGGTAGCGAAGGAAAAGAAGGAGATGGAAAACATGATAAAAACAATAAAGAACTACTTGGACAAGAAGAAGTTACAAGTAAATGTGAAAAAAACTAAAATGATTGTGTTTCAAAAAGGAAGAGGGGGAAGAAGAAATAAAGATTGGAAATGGGGGAAGAGAAGATAGAAAGTGTGAAGGAAATAAAATATTTGGGATACACGCTGATGTATAACAATAAAGATGAGGCACATGTAAACGGGCTGGCAAGGAAAGGAGAAAAATACTAGGGCAGGTTTGGGGTTAGGAGAAAGGGTATTTGAGAAATATATAGAAAAAAGAAGGTGGTTTTTGATAGGCTGATAAAGAGTGTAATGATGTACGGAGCAGAATTATGAGGGTGAAAAAGAATGGAGTAAGCTAGAAAAATACAAGAAAAATATTGGAGATGGGTATTAGGATTGGACAGGGAAACACCGGGGTATATTGTGGAAAATGAGTGCAAGATTGAGAAGATAAGAATACAAGCAGGAAAAAGGGCGATAAGATACGAGGAAGAAATGGGAGAAAGAAAGGAAAATAAAATATGGACAAGACGACAGAAAGTCGTATTATAAAAGAGTGGGGTATGCGACTGAGGAAGTAAAGAGAAGAAGACGGCAGGGGTGGAATATAGAAAAGGAAATGGTAGAAAGAGATAAGGATACTCAAAAACAAAAGACAATGACAAAATAAGGGAGAGAAATACAACACTAAATACATGGAAATTATGACAGAAGGGATGCCCAAATATTTAAAGAAAGACAGGAAGTTGAAAGGAAAAAGATGATAGCAAGATTTAGATGTGGGAACGAAGAGTGGGAAAACAGATACTGGTGGGAGAACAGTAGAAGAATGTGTAGGCTATGTGGAGGGAGTAGGAAAATGTGGAACACATGAGCTTTAGGTGCTCTGAATTGTGAGAAGAGATGAGAGAAAGAAGGGTGATATTGTCAGAGAAAGGAGAAGGAACGAAGTGGATGGAACAGATGTAAAAGGAGAGTTGTAATTTATTTTTTTTAGTAATATAAATAAAAGCAAATAAATACATACTACTACTACACTCACCTGCATCTCCTGTTTTAAATTCCGCAACTCGTACATAAAAGCCTTACTTCACACAATGGTATCATAGATAACTATTTTGGATGTTTCGCATATCTTTACAAACATTTATCATTTACCGTGACTGTGATTAACAGTACGTTATTCTTGTTCATATATATTTATCAAACCACAAAACCCTTTTACATATTGAATTTATTGTAAAATGTTTATTAATATAAAAATTATTTGCCTGTGTTACAACTTTTAGCAATATTAAAAAGCACATAAAAAATTGAATAAAAAAATTGACTTTATTTAAAAGAAAAAATGTGATAAATCCTACAAAACACATCCTTTTTATGTTAATAAAATTCTTCCTTTCATATTTCAGCTGTTGCATAACATTCTTTTCAGAAAATTTCATTCCTTTTATGGAGTAACTTCCTTCATAAACAAATCCGATAAAGGAATAACTTGAAACCAACACGTTTTTGCTGTTACTTATAAATTATCATATATTGTATTTTTATGTTGTGCTAAATTGACTCAAACAAAATGGTTCTCTATTGCTAGCGTCAATTGAAAATTTTTAGCGATGCGCTTAAAAAATGTTTTAAATTCTGTAGCATAAATTACCATTTTACACTCTCTTGTGAATGTTATAATAAATAAACTGATTTCATACGCGGGATTATGAACCTTTTAATTTTGGCGAAATATCATAGACGTATAAAAATTATCTTGCAAATTGTCAATTAGAGTAGTTATCAATACTCGAGATTTGTTTTAATGTTGTTCATTAGCGATCCAACAAACATCTGGCTATATAAGCAAGTGGATTAATTAATTTAATAAATTAATTAAATTAGCTTACGTGTATTTCCATAAACAATTTCTCTAAAACCATTACCATAATAATAATGGTTATTAAAATTAATAACTACGGCATACGAGATTGAAAATTTATCTCAAGCACTCGTGTTTGTGATCAATAAAAATAATTATCTAAATGCAGCCGACAACCAAAACCAAGCATTTCTAAAAATACCGTATTTAGTTCTATTTGAGAATATAAGTAATTGAAATGCTGCTACATAACTTTTAGTCAATGCAAAACAAAATAAATTCAATTGACTTTTTATATTAAATTTGAGACTGTATTCATTTTTTTATTTATAATTTTAACTTAGTATAAAATATCTAAAGTAATACAACGAACAATTTTTATTTATTAAATAAATCTTAAAAAATTAGAGCAACTTAAAGTAATATTTTCGCTACAATTTTTTTTTCTGTATACAAAATTTTCTTATTACATTCTTAACTACGACTTGAAACGATGACCTCTATGACATTGGTTTTAATACAATGTTCGTTGTTTTTTGATAATACTAATGCTTATTTTTTATACTTTTCTTATTTATTTTCCATTAATGCTTCAATTATTAATTACTTCTTAAAACACTGGTCTTTCTAAAAGTTAACGACAAATTTCACACATTCACTGTTTTGTGCACTTTCTTAATTTCACACCTAATATCGGTTTATTCTTATACTATATAAACTACAAGTTTATGCTTATACTATACAATACACATTGGCACATATTTATACATTATCACGGCATTGCGATTACTGCATAAATCTCCCGGTTAAAGTATGTTTTAACTTTAAAGATAGTTTTAAATATACCTAATCTCTAACTGAATTTGGATTAATAATAATGCATAATTATTAAAATATATACACGAATATATATTTTTGAACAAATTTGAAATTTTTATTCTTTATTATTAATGAACAAATATATTAGATTAACATGAAATTTTTACTTTTCACTATCAATACTTTTTAATTTATAGGTTATCATTTTATTTATTCTATAAATTCCTATATGTGAATCCATTATAACATAAATTTTTATTCCTTTCTTTTCTCTTCAAGTTTTCATTATTACTAGGATTTTTAATCTTCTTAATATTTAATATAATCTTATTATACGCTTTAATTTCTTCAATATCCTTTAAATGTACTTTTTCATTATTTGCGTAAATTTTCTTTGATGCGATCTTCAATGTTTATCAAGAAAGAAAAACTCACTTGTTAATGAATACAACAAAACACTATTAAAGTCAGATTTTTTTTGTTTGTAATTGTTTGTTTGGAACATTTGCCGTAGTTTAATATATAATAAGTAAGAATTGGTACACTAAACGTTAATGAAGCCAGCGCGTTGAATTTTTTTGCGTTTAGGACAGTGGTGTTGTATTAGTATCTTCATATTTTAAAGGTGCAAGTTTCGTATCATAAATGTTTTGTATAAAATTGTTGTTATTTTATTCTAAAAATTTAGTACGTGTTTGAAGATTAATTTTAAAACTTTAATTACAAATTTTTTAATTTTTTTTTAAATGGTAATTACACTAACGAAGATGGGTTGATGTACATAAAATTTTCTTAAACGCCTAAGAAAATATTAATAACAATTTTTTAAAAGAGCCATTGTGTTAAATAAATTAAAGGCAAGTGATTCAATTTTGAGCGCGTTATCAAATTAAATTAAAATAAATCATATGGGTAATAATACAGAAAACTATCATTTTTACCACACTACTTTGAAAATAGTTTTTTTGTTCAACTTTATTTTTGAAACCCGTTTGTTTAAAACCGACCCTGCAAAGCTTAAGATCAAACAGTTCAGTTCTTTTTCAGCAAATTTGCCCTGTTTTTGTTAAAACTGTATTCAGAGGAATGACAGGGCGAGCAGAGGAATGATCATTTAATTCATAAAGACAAAAACATTCAACTTAATTATATAAATACCTAACTAAAACAGTAATTAAAATATAAACTTGCTTAAAAATAAAAGAAAATAATACAGTTAAGTAAAAAACTAAAATAGTTAAAACTTGCTACTTTAGTTTTGTTCAAAGACATTAACAACTTTTTCAAATTTATAAAACACTTTGTAGCCACGCCTAACAATTTTGGGAATCTGAAATATTTTTATTATGTCTTGATAATTTACATAAGAAACATCCTTTTCATCTCCTCTAAAAGCCTGTTAATTATCTCTCATATACATAACTTCTACCTCTCCATATTCTTCTAAATCGGTTTGAGTTGGGCCGCGTAACGATACTGGGTCTTTTAGTTTTTAAGTTTTTAAACTGCAGTTTCTCTTTGTTACTATTAAGGCTTTTGTAGTTTAAGTTGATCAGCAATAACTTTCCCAAACAGGAAACGTTTTCTGATTCTGCTAGAATATGCAGCCTTCAAATTTTCAGTTACTCTTGCACCCGGTGAAATGTCCACTATTGGTGTGGTTATCTTTGTTTTACACCGTCCAATCTTGATTTTAAGCCTATGATATTTGGTTTTATAAACTGTAAACTTTCTTTTTAATTTTAAAATAGTTTCGTTGATTGATTTTATTTTCGTCAGGCGAGGCGTAGGGAGAATCTTTTGGAGTGTTTTTTTTTTTTTAAATTATCAGCTTGCTTATTGATTCTTTGCTTTTCTCGGTATTTTGCAGAATTTATAGCCCGCTGTTTTTTTATCATTCGCTGACCTCGTTTACTTATTTCACTAATCGGTTGCACCACTTTTTTTTTTTTTTTTAATACTGCTGCTTCTCTTCCGTCTTTAGTTTTTCTCTTCCTTCACTTTTCAACCTTTCATATCTCCTTTTCTCAGTTTTGCGTTTGCGCTTTAGTTTCTCTTCTTGCGATAGTGCAATTTTTACCTAAAAAATTGGAAAAACGTTCCTCTGGGCTGGTCATCAGTCGTCTAGACCTCAACCAGAGGAATGACGCTAGAGAAATGGCGTTTTGTTTGTTTATTACTTTTAGTGAAGAAAATATAATAAACCCTAACCTACAAATTTGTTCACCGAAAAAGAAAACCATAACTTCGTATTTAAATTAAACAATGATTGCAACAAAAAAAATAAAAAAATAAAATACACTTACTAGAGGAATGGTCTGTCTGTGTGTGACATTAACAATTTGATAATAAAACCAAAAAAAAATACGTGTTGTTTTAGTTTGAAAATATTTGTTTACTGACCCAGTCCCAAAAATAAGTTTGAAAAAGAATAGCTGACAGGGTTCACAGACCTAACTCCATCTATGATCATAAATTTTAGATATTTCAAGCAAACTAGAGTGATGACTGCTAAAGATGGTAACAGAAATTATATATTTTTTGGGAGATAGTTTAAAGTAATACATTTTCAATTTTGCTTTACTGATATTTAGAGTTTTTTAAACAAAGCAAAAAGTAACAAAAGAAAATATTAATATTTTCTTTTTTAATCTGCATATATATGTAGACATCTCCAGATATAATATGTCAGAGCAATGATATTTTAAGAATATTTGTTACCACAATTCAATAAAATAGAAATGTTTTCATAAATTCTGTAGAGACTGAATGTAGGTAATTAATATTTTTCCTAAAAAAGTTGTTCTAGTCAAAATTTCGACCGGTAACAGCAATAAAGATAACTTTTGTAAAATCACCCATATTTGTTATGCTTTTATAAGGTTTAGTCCTTCAGAGGATCATTACAATATATCCCAAAACAAATAGCCAACAAACTGATTCAAAAGAAAAAAAGAAGAATGTTTGCAATGTTTTTGATTGTAAAAGCAGCATTCAATAAGGTAAAAAAAAACTAGTATAGAAAATTATGAGAGAAATAGAGATAACTAAAAATGTGAAATAAGCAGTAGAGAAAATATATGTGGAAACAAAGTGTAGAACAGGAGTAGAGACAAAGCTGAGAAGAAACTTTTAAACGGAAAAAGGTCTAAATCAGGAATGTTTATTAGGTCTAGACTGTTTACAGTTTATCTAAGATATTTAAAGAAGAAATTGGGAAAAAATCAGGTAGGGAATAATAGGAAACAAATGTATTGGTATTGGCATACACGGATGATATTTTGGCATTAACAACAAAGAATCAAGAGATGAAAGAGTGATTAAAGTTATTAAAGGTATTTAACAAAAAAAATTGTTGCAAAAACAAATATAATCGAATTCATTAGAATCAGAACAGATAAAGAGACTAGACAAATATATTGAGGTATAGTATTAGTTATTGGGAAGGGAAGGTGTGTGTACGCCAAACTTTGAAAATGTTTCTACCCAAAACCTACTGCGTCAAGCTTCTTATCCATGCAACTTATTTGTACTTGACATAACAAAATTCGACAAAAGTAAAAACAATTATTTTTGATTAAAATTTTTTGTAGAATTAGTTCCCGAAGTTTGGCGCAACCCCCTCTCCCTCAAACACCCTGTATAAAATTAAAGAAATAGAATAGTAGAACAAGTTTAGGTAATAGAAAAAAACATATTTAGAAATGATTTAGAGAATAGAGTTGGATTTTTGTAAGGTTAGTAAAAGTGTTGTGTTATATGAGGCGGAGATTTAGCCATGAGGGAAATGGGAAAAACTAGAGAAAATAAAACAATTGAAAATGAACAAGTGGGGTTGCCGTCTCAACCACAGCGCAATCAAGACAAATTCTACATCCGCATATAACGAAGGAAACGGGGAAATCAAAGAAACGATTGCAATTAAGGAAACACTGACAGCATTTCTTAACGACCTTGCTTACAAATCAAACTAACCTACTTCGCACGTATAAAACATAGTAGGTACGATAACAGAAATCAGTCTACAAGTCGATCAGTCACAGTCGATAAGTCCAGTCAAGACTCAATCAAGTAGTTACAGCTACAGTAAAAAAGCAGCAGTTGAAGTATTGGCCCGAGTTCAAATCCATCGGTCCATTTCAACCTGGCCTGTAATCTTCAGCTCGACATATGATAAAACGGTGTCGAGTATCATCACGCAACACATAGTACGCGACTTACTATGTTGCTGACCTACGAATTCTTTCTCTGGTTCGACCCGGCGTCTAGAGTATACACCCTAAACGCCACAAACATTTAGACTAGAGAAAAATACGCCAAGGTGTGTAGTAGAAGAAGAAGTAAAATAAGTGAAAATACGGGTTGAAACAGGAAAGAAAGCATTGAAATATAAAGAAGGGATAAACAACATAAAAACACTAAAATACTAATTGATATGTACTAATTAACATAAGTAAAATGTGTGTCTTGCGACATCTAGTGTAAACATTGACACGTGTGAATAGTATAAACTAAGAAAAATACCAACAGTTAACTGTAACGGCATGTGTGTGTTAAAGTTAACTGTCGGCATTTTTCTTAGTTTGTACTAATTAACTTTAATAACGCACTTTACGTTGCAACATAACTCAATGATCAAAGCGTGTTTTTTTATTAAGCTGGGCGCTGTGTACCTGCAACTGTCGGTCACGCGCAGACGCTAGGACGGAATTTTTTGCTGCTGTGTATAGTTGTTTGTAACTGTTTAAAATTCTCCCGCCTATCGAAAGTCCCACTGACTGCTACAACGGTTTGCTATCCGTTTTCTTTGTGTCAAACGCTTAAAAGCAATCGACATTTGTTGTGAGTACTGTGCGGTATACGAAAAAAACATTATGAGTGAAGGAATGGTTTAAAAGTACTATTAAAGATAACCTCCTTACCGCTTTCTTTGTCATGGACATTGGAGCGGCTATCTTTAACCGTCTAACTTACTTTGATACTGTGGGGTTGCTGTCTTAACCCCATCGCAATCAAGACAAGTTCTACATCCGCATATTACGAAGAAAACGCGGAAATCAAACAAACGATTGCAATTAAGGAAACGCTGACAGCTTTGCACGTATAAAACGAAGTCAGTCTAGAAGTTGATCAGTCACAGTCACAGTCGACAGTCATGGGTAGTAACCAGTCGATAAGTCATAGCTGAGCAGTCAAAAAGCAGCTATCAATAACTGTCAGTCAGAGTCTCGCCGACATCAGTTCAAGATTGGCCCGAATTTGAATCCATCGATCCAGTTCAACCCGGCCTGCGATCTTCAACGCGACACGCGATACCACAGTATCATGTATCAGCATGCAGCATATAGTACGTTAATTACTATGTTGCTGACCTACACCGCTTTTATTCATAATTGTAAATAGTGCAGCTCGATTACGGTATGTGTAAATAATAAACGCTACTAAAAACGGACTTGATTCGAAATCTTTCTCTGGTTCGAACCGGCGTCTCGGGTATACACCATAAACGTCACAATACTATTTCTTTACTCATAATGTTTTTACAATGATTATCTATTGTTTCTAGGCATTTGGCTCGAAGAAAACGGATAACAGACCGTTATAACAGTCGGTGGAACTTTTTCTAAGCGGAAGCATTTTAAACAGTCACAGACAACGAAGCGTCGAAAAACACCTCGCATCAGGAGATTGGTGTTTACTTCAAGGAAATCGTAATCGTACACTTTACAACAGTTTATTACCGTATCTTCGTAACCATGTGTTTATTCTTTAGGTTTGTACCCTTATTTTATTTATTAATAGTCGGTTTGAGCTTGTTGTTTATTCTTATTGCTTACTAACAATGTTAGTTATTTAATATAGCCTTACGTTGGCTTTGTTGTTACACGAAAACATAACCCAACATTACTTTTTGTCGCACACCGATTATACTGTTCAGAAAGTAACCATTTTAAATTTATTTAAACGACCCGGTCTCAACAATAAATATGATTTTAATTTTGCAACCAAATTAATTAATATTAGTCTCAATCGATAGCTAATTTTTTGCAGATTAATTTAATATGCGACACTTGCGTCAAAAAATATCTAGATTCTGTCGATCTGTTTAAATAGACAATATTTTATTTTTTTTATTTCTATTCGGCGCAATCTTTAAATATAAATTTGAATTCCAAAATCAATTCACCGGGTTTAATAACCCTTATAACACATATTTTTATTTGTTATGCAAAACAAATTTTATTGAAAATTCAGGTACAACGGATTTCTTCATGTAAAAGAAGGGTGCGGAGAGTTAAAAATTGAAGAAACAGATTGGATGGCACTACTAACTACTACTAAACAAAAATAAATATTATTCATTTATTTATTCAATTACCTGTAAATGTGTATCCAATACTTTCTTGTTCAATATTTTAGAAAACAATCAATGATGAACAATTAAAATAAACTTGATCAGGTTCAAATCTTAAAAGTTAAAAATTAAAAATAAAATATAATTAAAAATTAAAGAACACCTTTTTGTAGCAGTAAATAAAAAGTGAATATTTTTTTAAAGAAGTTTATAATTGACAAAAATTTGAATTAAACAGAAAAACGTAGGTTGTTTTCTACAATCTTATAATAAATTGACATTTACAAATACTTAACAATAAAAAATTCCAGACAACTTATACCAAGCATCCCACGCACTCGTTTACATCAAAGTAAACGTTTGTCAACCACTTTATTTTCATTTTATATTCTTATTGAAAATAAATTTGATGCTATAATATGAATCGATTTGTTCTTGAATGTTGGAAAAGTTTTGATGTTCACAATTAAGGGCAAAGAAACATGAATTAGCAATTAATCTGTTTATTATTATCTATTTATTTTGTAATGTATACACAAATACATTTACGTAATATACAAAAATATAAACTCGGTTCCTTACGATTGGTAAATGACTACACGTTAACAGCTACACTACGGTTTCTGTACAGAAATGAAAATTAATGTTATTTAGAAAAGCTAGTTTTTCATACGATAACTTATATTTTGTACCAACGAACCCTTAATAGTTTTAGGTGTTGTTTTAAATAACAGAAAATAAATTGTGACGCAACATGGATTTTTTTTCTTTAGATATTTCTTGTGGTACAATTTGTTTTAATCGAAAAATTTAGATTAACAGAAATTTATAGTCGCTTCAAAGCATCACCAGATGGCTGCGGTAGGCAAAGGATCGTAGGCAATTATCAGCGACGTAGAGACAAGACAATGCTTTGAGATAAAGGGGCGCCACCCTATAATTGAAGTTATTCGTCTGAAATTGTAGGAACCCACACAAACAAACAAATTGTTACCACAAGAAATATGTAATTGACAATATAGTAATTGTTTTACCAATAACAATAAAACATTTAGCAAATAAATTAGATTGTATCACATTTAAATTGACTATGTATACAGTTATCTGTAATGCAGGAAACAATATGGCCAACGCCAAATAAACAATTCACAAATAGAGAGTAAGTACCTTAGTTATGCTATTAAGAATCTAAATCCAAACAATGATGTTTACTTTCCTTATTTTAGTTACTAAACTGTGTAATTATGTTAAGTTAAAGCTCCCAATGTAAAGCCGTTTATACGAGAGGCTTCGGAATTACAAAGTTTATCACAAAAGCGCAAATCACATGAATTACATATGAATTACAGTACCTATCTATTAAATTCTTTTATTAGATGTACAGGAACGTCAAATGCTTTAGATAAATTTTAGTTGATACGAGTACACTCATGAAATTTAAAACTTGGACACCACAATTTCTGTAAACAAAAGTTTGCACATTGTGAAGCGGGCTTAAGGGTATCATTTACAATTCTAACAGCAGGTAGTCTCAGCAGGGGTTATCTTATAGAAGGACTGTAGAATGAATCATTACACTAAGCACGTTTTAGAAAATAGGTAATTTACGTTGCTTACTTAATTTTTTCTTTAAAGAATATATTTGAAGGTATCGCTAATTAAACACCATAGCTCGATTAATTATCGAATCAAAATTTTGTTTAGGAAATGTTTACAAAATAAAATTAGAAATAATTTTGATTTAAAAACGTCTACAAGCAATAACTTTTAAATTAAATCAAAAACTAAACATGGTTATTTGGGTTGACTGATTATTACTTATTTTTAAATAAATCTAACCTACTAATTATTGTAAGTTATTAAAAAAAAACATTAAACTCTCTATTCATAATATTTAGTCCTTACAAAATGTATATTTTATGACGTTTCATTTTTTCTGTAGTTAATATAAAAAGTGAAAATAAAAACTAAGGCAATTCTTATTGTCAACGTATATATTTAGTTTTTGACAAGAATTTATTACATAATTATAATTAAGATACCAAGTTATAGTTTAAAATTAAATGAAAACGTTTTTTTTTAAATAAAGGTATTACTATATAAATAAATATAAGAAATCAATAATGGGTGTGACCTCCATTATTATTGATACATTCTTGGAGGCGTCTGCGGGGGGGGCGGGGGGGGTCATTGACGCTATCAAGGTATCAATATAATTAATATTAATCGTTTCCCATGCGGTATCAATGGCTGCAATTATTGCTTTCATTACTAAAATATAAAGAGCACCCACGTCAGAAAAGAGACGATTGGTGGCTCATACCTGTAACAACCATACCCAGTAAGCTTCTTATGATGGAAAGTCATTTTTACTAAGTCCCTGTACTATGTGCAGGTGGAGCGTATAAAACTAATTAGTTAAAATCCGCTACACATTCGCATGATTGACAACTTCCGCCAAAGCAATCAACTTAATCAACTGTCACAACTGAAAGAAAAAGCACGGAGCCTCTACTTAATATTGGCCTAAAATGCTTTAAGTAAATTTTCATTTAATTTTTTAGAACAATAGAAGGGGATCTTTTGAAAAAATGCAACCAGATGTGGAACTAAACTAAATTATTTTTGTTTTAAACCGTTTTGGTTTAAGAGTTGTTTACATGTATTTGAATTAAATTAACGTAAGTAAAATTAAGAATTGGCAAATGTTTAACGCCGTTCCGTTAACACTGTATTGTTTTGCAAATAAACAAAAATTTGGAATTAAAAATTGATTTATAGAGCAAAATTCTCCTATAGTATAGACAACCGTGTTGGCACTTATACGTTGAGAACGAATGTTTGTGTTGTAAATTTTTTTGGGGATTTTGTTGATTTGAGATTGTCGGTTCCAAAAATTACTCCTAATTTGCCGGAAAGAGACATGCTTTCATTTCTATTTGGTGGCTGCATGTGAAAGTGGTACTAAACATTGTCTAAAATTCATAAAGCAAGACATATAGTGTGTAGTATAAACTGAAGCAAAATCATCCCGGGCAAATATGTGTGAGTACCTTTTACTTTCTTTTGTTTTAATGATATATTTGCTATCACGGTTTCTATCAATTGCAGACACCTTTTTTTTTTTTTTTTTTTTTTTTTTTTTTTTTTTTTTTTTTTTTTTTTTTTTTTTTTTTTTTTTTTTTTTTTTTTTTTTTGTAGATACTTTGCGTTGTGTAAAGAATTTATGTAAAGTAGAAAGATTTTTCAAAGTATCTGCTTAATCGTGTGCTCTTTTAAATTATTTAGATAATTGGCCAAGGTCCGGTACTTTCCGTAATTTGTTGTCAAGTACATTCATAACAATATTCACCAAGCGCAATCGGTAAATCGCTTGCATTGAGTTTTCGGTGCTACGACCGTCAAAATTTTATAATACACGACGACAGCTAACCTATTTGGGAGTTTGTGCTTCTAATTATTATATGTGTTTTAACTCGCTTTCGTGGGTTATTATTACTTAGTAACTGCATATTTCTATTAACTCTAAATGGTATTATCTATTTGTGTGTCTATGTATTTCTATGTGTGTTAATTGAAGTCTAGTAGCTATAATAATATATATATGTCTACCAACGTACGGTTTGTTTCTTATACGTAATCCTAAATAACGCTTTATACATTTTTCGTGCAGTGTAGAAGCCTTCATTTGAACGATTCTCAATAAGCCCACGACTACTCCCGACTATAAAAAGAGCTGCCAGCAAGGTTTTCTAGCACTGCTATCTTAGTTAGTTTGTTTACAAATAAACCGTAACAGACACTTTTGTTTACATTCAAGTGTACACACGGAAGATTAACGTAGTATACGATATTGTTGGGTTAACTTTCACTTAACGTTTATTAGTGCGTTAATTCTTATTTTTTGTACCTGAATTAGTTTAGTTTAACTGGATTTAAACGATACTTTACTCATAAATTTGTTTGGACGTTAATTGGAATTATCTTTTATAATGAGGGAAACGCTTCTGAATTAACGCTTCTTACCAATGACGTTTTTTTGATATACTGATTTAATTTGACTCGGATGGGTGTATTTTAAATCACGTGGTAATAACGTTGGTTGACCGATTATTTTATCTTCATTTTGCAATTGGTACACATTCACCGTAAAATTATTTAATATTTTTGATTCAACAAACATTGAGAAGTGTGCATCAAAAAAGGAGAAATTCAATCAGCCTAGCAGCAGCCGTTGGTTGATTTAATTGTCCTACCTGGTTTGGTGCAAGTAGAGTAGCTTATCTCTCTCCTCAACTTAACATCAAACTATTACTATAACATTTACTGTCATTGAACTTATTATTTACCTGCTGATACAATAAATATTAAATCCGAGTTTATGGATTTATAATTTTAATATTATGTTTTGCCACTAAATTGAAATCTCAATTATGAATATTTTACTACATAATTCACAAAAGCAGTTCTCTAATATTTAATTAAATTTTAAGTTTTCTAACATTTATATCCAAAATCAATATTTTATTTAATCAATTTAAAACAGAATAAGTTTTCATTTATAAACGAATTATTGTTAATTTTTTCCAAAAACTGCATTATTCAAATTAAGTTTAATTTGTAATAGATAAGGAAAACGCATTTGAAAACTACACAGAAAAATTTCCCAGGCAGGAAATTTATATAACGTATAAGGGTTTTCAATTTTTCTGGATGAGACATTTCGTTTCAATACAGGATATCGATAAAACCTAAATCTTCTGCATAAAACATATCGATATAAATGGAAATAGATTTGTCACTTGCACGTTCTTTTTGCTTCTTTTACTTAAAATAATTAATAGCGTTAATAAATTTATGAAGGCTTTTATCTGAACAAAACAAAGCAAAACAAAATCAAAAGAATTGAATGCTTTTTTTTCATAGAAACGTAAAAAAGAATTTCAACTTGTGGTTTTAAACAATTGTGGTACAAGTGCGGAATAAATTGTTTTTAACTTAAAATATGACAACGTTTTTATATTCAAGTTTCAAATAAATATAAGTAAAGAAGGGATAATCGGGAAACTCTTAGGTATAGATCTCGATAACACCGCACTTCAAATGTCTATATCCAGGACCTCCATTACCAGCAAGCGATATTTCATTCCACGCATTGAGATTTATTGCCGATTTCTGATTTTCTTACTATGCTATCTTTGCATATTTGAGCAATTTTTCAATCACAAGAATTTTGTTTATACGATAATACGCGCGCATTTAGTTGACGATGTTCTTAATTTTAGAAAAAAAAATTCTGTTCTGCGAAAAGTTCATAGGATACTCTCTACGTGCTTGTATTTTAAATTGTTTTTGCTAAACTTCTGTTTGTTTTATTTTAAAATACAGTTATTAAGAATCAATAATTTTACTTCTACTATTTTTTTTTTAATTTAGAAACAGCTCACGTACACTGGTTTCTACTTTATGTAAACTTAAACAAGGATAAAAAAAATTAGATTAATTAATTCAATTATAACGCCAAAAACTGCACCAATAACTGTACTTCAGACACATATTTCGATACCTAAGTTGATGATTATAACCATCATTTGTTAGAAGACAGTTTCTTGTGAGTGTTTTGTGTTTCAGTTTTACAGTTTGTAAATTGCAATTAAAAATACAAAATAAATTTCAATTGGAAATTTTAACGAATTTATACCAAAAAACACAGGCCAATTATAGATTTAAGAATAGCGCGCTAATACATATGCTTTGCCATTTTGAGACTCATCAGAGATATTTATAAACTCTCGTTTAAGCTACTCTACTATACTAATGAATCTCAACAAATGTTTTTTTCCGTTTGCATACATTTGAAACTACTACATTTTAACGTGGCCTTAAATAATTTCCCGTTTTCATCTAGCTTCCATGGCAATTTGTTTAAGAAATTGGTTTTATAATAATTAATAATTTGTTAAAGTTTGTAAGTCGACCAGAAATATAAATTTCAAACACTTACCACACGTTTGCAAATCCGTAACTAGTCTTCAAATATTGTTATCTGAAAAAAAAACAGTGTTAATCTGCAAACATACTTGCAATACATTAATATCAATAATGTGAACTGCTATTGCGTTGTTAAACACATATCTTTTTATTTAATGACATTTACTCGGAAGTGGTATTTGTATAATTAGTTTTGCTAATCCGTATGAGAAACATAACTAATAATAATGTGGTATATAAAACAACAAACGGTTTGTGGGTGATGTTGGTACAGAAGGGAGTAGAAGTTAAAAATGATTTAGGTTTAGAATATGATATTTATGTGAGTGAGTAACCTATGTAGGAAATAATTTATTTAATATTGCTTATATTTAAATTTACCGTTACTCTGTTTTTTTAAATGTGGATGTGTTATAATTCTGTTTTTTTTTGTTTTGTCTTGTTTAAATAAGGCAAAACAAAATAAACAAATAAATGAAAAAAAATTAGGATTTAATTTCTAATAATTTTTAAGCAATTGATACGTGAACGCATGACCCAACATGAATACACATTATAAACTAATGATCTTGTACTTATTAAAATTAAAACCTTAAATTGTAAGGTATATATTTTACTACTTTTAATTTATTTTACTTTTTAATACGAAGTTTTACTTGCAGCATTTAATGTTTATCTTAACGTAGAATTTTTTTATTTTTATAATTGTATCAGTGATACACTTTTTAAACATTAGATTTATTATTATTACATAACATTGAAAACACTTTAAATTCTTTTATAGTTGATATTTCTTATTTTTAACGTAAGCACCCACGTGACTTTATCGCAAAATCAAATAAAAGCCCAAAAATTAAATTTTTAAATTTAAATAAAACATTAGTTTTAAACGAAAGTTGTATAATTCTACGCACAAAGAGTTTTTATGTTCCTAGTGTTTTGCTGTAGTTTCAGTAAGTCATATTGACAGTTGGTAACAATCATTTATTTACCTAAACCTTAAAGAAAATAATTCCGAAAAACAAAAAATTTAAATTTTGATTATCATTTGTTGCTTTTAGGTTAAATAAAATAAAAAAATTATCGTTGTTTCAAAAAAACTTTTATATCTCAAGAACTGTTAATGTCAATGTCAATGTTTGAATTTACCCATAATTTCAAAAAAATTTAAGTAGTGTTATTTAACAAAAATTAGCGATGACAACATTGCAAAAAGTAGAGAGAGAGTAAAAAATTTATTTGAATTTCAGTAAATATGCGCTTTAAAATAACAAAATTGACGCGTCGTATGGTTTTTATCGTAAACTTAAATATATCTGTTATTTCAGCTTATTAATATTAACCGATTAAATTTTGTTTGTAAGTAAATTGGTAATTTTGAAATTAATAATAAGGGTTACATCGTTTAAGATAGTTGTTATAAATTTAGATAATGCCAAATTTTGGGCCTTGAAGAAGCACCCACTTTGGTGCCAAAACGTCGCTTTACCAGTAACCACAGTTTTCTTTTCTACACATTCATACCTTCTAAAGAAAGCCCAGGATCCTTAATACGCTCCTGACTACAATCGTTAATATATTGCGGAAGAAGATTAATTACACTATATTTATAACTGTGCAATAATTCCAGCAAATTCATTAATTACCAAAAAAAAATTATATAGTAATACTACGTCAAAGATAACAGAGACTGTGAATGTGGCAATTATTTGACACCTATCAAATAAAAAACCCATCATATGAATGTTTAGCAGCTTGTTCTTACTTAGGGTAAGATTTTCTAGTCTAAAAATAAATGAACTGCTACCACTAATCTTCTCTATAGATACGTATTCACAATGGTTCACCCATTGTGAATGACTATCTATGGATACACACACGTCACAGGCAAGCACGCAGGTATGTGACTTTTGAGTTATATATTGTTATATTTAAATTTATTATGTCTTAGCTAAAGCTTATTTTTTACTAGCAAGATAATTTTAGTTAAGTGTTTGAGGTTCTTCAATAAGATAGGAATCTAATCTTTTATAAAAAAAATCTAAAAAAAAATGTAATTAATTAATTTTAAGAAGAATAACTTACCATTGTTAAAGTTAATTGAGGTTATGCAGCAACATTTGTGTGTAACGTTGGTTGCGGAAGTGATAGGAAAAATTGACGTTAGATGGCATGTGAGATGGAGAAGATTGATGATTATTAAGGAATCAAATAGGTTTAAATACATTTTTTAGAGTTAGTTAGTAACGAAAATTATAAACAAGTTAATATAAAAAAAAAGTAATTCAAAACAAAGTACTGTTTTAATTGAGTGATAAAGTTGAAATAAAAAGATATAATTTGGAACGAAATGCTGTTTTGGGATTGAGTGATAAAGTTGAAATGACGAATGACTGACGTAAAGAAGAAGAGACCATCTGGATGGACACAAGGAGAATATAATTTTTCAAATAAGTTTTTTATTTGGAGTTGTGTTTTTTTGATCAAAAACTTAACTTAAAAATTGATTAATAGTAGTTGACATTTTTTTGTTTGACATTTTGGTTTATTTTATTTCATTAGAATTTACATTAAACAATTTAAGTCAGGGATTTTTAGAATAGAAGATTTGAAAGAATGGGATTATTGTATCATGTGCTAAGTGGTTGAAAATGAGCTAGTTGGGATATAAAAAAATTGGATTTGACAACAATAAAGGAAAAATATTAGTATTGAGTGATTGAGCAATTATAGTCAGGTTAAAATTCTTAATTCAATCATAACAATATACAAGGTGACCTACCAAAAGCAAAACAATCCAATTTTTGGAGCTATCTAACACTTTCAAAGAAAAGAGCGCTTGGACAGGTCAATTTTTGTTTGGAGGGTAACATCTTCCAAAGACAAAGTTGACCCCGTGTTGAAAATCTTGAATGGCATAATAAGTCAACTGCTACCTCAAGCAAAAACCCTTTCAATTCTTCATATGCTATATGCATCATATTTTGGTCAGGTGGTTCCAAGGGCTTCGGACAGCCCCATTTTTGGAAATAAAAGAAAAGTTTGAAATTACTCCAACATGGACGAGAATGCCAATTCATGTTTACAAGGGATATTCATTAACGATAAAATTTGTCCTAAGAAATTTACAGGGTGACTCGGCAGCCTCCATCTCAATAATCTCAATTTACATGGTGGGTAAAGTGACACCTCATGTGAATGGTATTGTAATTTTTTATTCAACCAAATACATTTTATTCAGAGGATCTACAATAAAACTTCAATAATACGAGAAGTCTACTTCAAACTTGAAACAGCATTTTTGCATTTTTTATTGTTGTCTAGAAAAATAAGGTCCTTGGACCCCTTTATTCCTTTTCTTGAAATGAAATGTATTTGGTTGAATAAAGAATTACAATAATTTCATATGAGGTGCCACTTGACCCGCCCTTTGAATTGAAATTTTTGAGATAGGGACATCCAGGGCATTTTGTTTATTTTTCAGGACAAATTTTTCTTATTTTTGAAAATAGGGATGTCGGGGGCCCTTAACACCACATACCAGAAGTAGTATGCGTATAGAGAATTTAAATGGCTTTTATGTGACGTACCTGTAGACTCATCATCAAAGTGTAAGATAGCTCCAAAAAAGGGCCTGCTTTGTATTCGGTGAGCCACACTGTATATGGATGTTATAATGATACAAAAAGTTTAATGTTTTGAATTAAAATATCAACGCTCCACTTTCAATGGGATGAACTTTTTTGGCAACAAATATTTTCAGACAAAAAGATGGTTCTTTTGTATAAATGTAAGAAATAATTATTCTAACTGAACAATTACAGTTTTGTTTTGTTAAATTTCTAACGCAATGAATTCTTTTTTCACAAAAAAAAATTTGTATTTACATGAAAGAGTAAGCTTTTTGAAACGGTTATCATAG
The DNA here is from genome assembly GCA_030710515.1 of Abscondita cerata. Lineage (NCBI taxonomy): Eukaryota > Metazoa > Arthropoda > Insecta > Coleoptera > Lampyridae > Abscondita > Abscondita cerata. The sequence continues at coordinate 66,068 of JALBCR010001774.1, read as the reverse complement.
TGTCAAAGTCTCATTAGTCAACATCTTATTCGACGGTTTCTAAATCGAAATTTTTAACACCGCCTTTTTCAATTTTTTTGAGTTAGTACGTTATAATGAAGCAAAAAATAATTTTATGTCCGACGGTTGTCCGTCCGTACGTAAACAAGATATCATGTACCTTATTTATAATTCCGCAGATCTGATTAGATTTTAGGTACATTTTATGTAGCCAAAAGGGCCCTTAAACTACACAGATTTTTGAGTTTTAAAATATTTAGATAATTATTTATTTTACACATTTTTGCTTTCAATAAAAGTTGTTCGTAATTTAATTATTCACAATTTTTGTTTAAACTATTTTTTGATCCAATAAGTAATGACTGAGATATATCAATTACGTGACAAATTGTTGTAACAATATCTCCACCAATATCAAGTTTACAAAAAAAGTTAAGGAAAAAAGTTGTTTGAATCATTTTTACCTAAAACGCAATATTATTTTCGTTTATTAGGAAGATGTGGAGTTCTGCGGTAAATGCATTTTTTTATCTGTTGTAGTCAATGTTCCTTTCATTTTTAATTTGATGTATTAATATTAATATAAAAATCTGTATTGATGGTTTTACTTATGCTATTTTTATTTATGTAAACCTTAAACAAAATATATTGCAATTTATTTGATGAACTAATGATTTTTTTTATTTAAGATTTTTAATAAATTTTGTAATAACAAACTAAATTTTCGTGTGTCGTATGAATAATGTAAATTATTGCAAAAAAATCTACTTTTTACTAGCTCTTCCATAAATGCATCCCTATAGATATTTGTAAGAATTCAACAATAAAATGTTTTTTTACAGATAAACTGGAAACTAATCCTGTTTTTATTATTTTATTATGCATGTTTTTCTGTATTGTGTTCTTATTTTACAGAAAAAATAGTATTTACTATTGGGGATCAGTTCCGTTTTTTCCTTGGAATGATTGATCACTAACTTATACAACTTTTTTTACTGTAAAAAATTGGTTGCTATTTTTTTTGTAAGCTTCTTGTATTGATGATTATGCGTAAATTTTAACTCTTTTATGACGTAACAGAAAAATCTGTGTTCTTGTATTCAAAGTATACCTATTAAAATTCTTGCCACATGAGCTGAAACTTTTCAAATAAAACATAAAAATCGTCACATAAATAAATTAACTAAACTATTATCCCGCAATAAACCATAAAACAAAAATTTACGTATAAAATAAATTCTGATCAGAATCGCAATGGTTCGTTAAAAAAATTATTTTGCAGGCCAAAATTTAAATCTTAAATGAATCGTAACCTTCTTGTCAAATTTTGGTTTTATACCTTTTACCTATAACTTCGTTACAAGAAAACTCGTAAAAACTTTGAAAATTTACATTTATTTTAAGTTCGTTTTAATATGACATTATGCAAAATTTTAAATGAAAATAAAAAAGTAGGTGTTTTATTACGTTACCAAAAAATATACGATTTAAAATGCAGGTCGCAAATAGTTAATCCATATTTTTACTTATTTCAATAGTGGTTCGAATTAAAAGTTTCTTTGCGAAAGCTTGACGATAACTAACTAATACTCAAGCAGCTTCTACGCAAAAAGAAAATTCAACTTTTTGTTTCTAGTGTCTTGAAAGGATTTATATCTTTAACACTTCGCAAAAAATTTATAAATTTATTTAGTTAATCGTCTTTAACGAAAAAAGTTGAGTTTCTATATACGCCGAGCGTGTGTTTTATTGCATGTTATTTTTGTAATAATAATTTATAAAATTAAGTACGTACTAGCAAAATTTTAACATTATTTAAATTAAAGCTTCTACCGGATGGTATTATTAAATTACACGTTCACAAAGGTGACATTTCAATTGCTTCTAATAAGATTTGGAAAAGTGTTCATAATGTTGACTTCACAATAAGTGCTTTTAAGGGCCCAATGCAATTAAGTAAAAATTTTAGGTTACACGGAGTAATGGAGTTTTATATGTCGTCTAAAAAATATACGATTAAAATCTACGTTTTCGGAGTGTCTAATTAAACTAATTTTCGTTAATTCTATGTGTCCCTTTAAATTAAACATAGAATCATAGGTATCTTTGAAACAGTAGACGTAGCAGCTAAATTAGATTCTCTTACAAGCAATATCAAATATTTGATACGATGGAAGCACGCTTAAATTTATACTCCAAGTTTGTGATTTTGTGTAAAATATTTGCAAAAACATGAGCTTAAATAAACCGTTTTGTCAATTGATCCGTGGTTTACCGTGTACAAGATGTAAGTCCTTTTGAACTTTTAAGCGGATTCAAAACTTTTTGTTTTAATTCCACAAAGAGAATGTTAAAATAAATACAAAACCGTATTAATCTAAACCTTTAAAAAGTTTTTGAAATTAATTTAATTAAAGTAGAAACTAAGAATAAACTTTGAAATTGGTGTTTGTAAAAAGTAACATTTTAAATTATGAATTAACTATGTAATGTAATTTAGGGTAGGTACTTATTTTATTATTTACCTACATGAAGTAATGATTCGATAAAATGTGTAATTAGTAATGTTGTCATTAGATTGTGAGTTATTAAATTGTGATAATCGATTAAACGTTTATTGCCCAATTAATATTTATTAATTTCATGATTATAGTGCGTTCATGAAATTAGAAACGGATTAATAAGGGATCAAGTTTAAACGATTCTCATTATATTCACCTAGAGGAACAACACGCAAAATGTAAGAAATAGAATTGAAGAAGCGGTGGAGAAAAAAATATACAAGATTAGGAAAAAGTAAAGGAAAAATGAGTAATGAAACAGTGAGTGTGAGTAGAAAAAAGAAAAAGAAGAAGAAGAAGAAAAATAAAGTTTGATGCAAAAATAAGAGTACCTATAAGAATGAAGAGATTACGTTGTTAAAAAACAAAATAATGGCGGTTTGTAAAAAAAGGAGTACCGATGAAAAGATAGGCATGTTAAGATAAGGAAGCGAAGTTGAATAAAAAACATAAAAGAGGTTTTGAAATGAAAAATAGAAGTAGGAAGGTACGACGGCTGGAAATGGGGAAATAAATGCAGAAGAAATGGAAGAAGTGATATAGAAAATAAAAACAAAAAAAGCAGATAAGACAGATAGAATGCAGGGAGAACAATGCAAATATACTGATAAGAGGGTTGTTTAGTACAATTTGAAGAGGGGAAGGGTTCCCAGAGGAATGTGGACAGAAATAGCTTGCTCGATATAGAACGGTGGAGAAAAGACAAAATTAAGCAATGATAAAAGAATGAACATTGCAAATGCGGAATATAAATGATATGCGAAGATTATTCTCTATACAAAATGTATGAAGAAGAATGAAAGAAGCGATGGAAAAAATAAGGTACAAGACGAGGAAATTAGGAAGGTGAAATGTATGAAGGAACAGAGAATGTGAATTAGCAAAACGGAAAAGAGGAGAACAAAGGAGGTAAAAGAGGAAAAACGAGGATAGAGGAATAAAAAAATTAAAAAAAAATAAGGTTCAATGCAAAAGAAAAAAGGAAAAGTATAAAAGAGAAATGGCAGTTGTGAACAAAAGGAGAAGTTATGAGAACAGTAGTCATGTTAAGGATAAAGGAAGAAAAATAGAAAAATAATTGTATGCATCTAATGGAAGGAAAGCAGAAGTCTAAAGAAAGAAAAAAGTCGGGAGGAAGAAATGACGACTAGAAAGATAAAACAAATAAAGAAGAAATAGAAAAATTAATAAAGAAAATAAAGGTAGGAAGGGCAGAAGGAACAAAGTGATAAGAGGGTTTTTAGTAAAATTAGGAAAGGGCAAGGGTTCCTAGAGGAATAGGATAGAACAAAGTTTACCCGAAGACGAGCAATTATAGTGGACTGAGCATTAGAAATGCGGGATATAAATTATAAGCAAAGCTGTGGTGAAGAAAAGAAGACGCAGGATGAAGAAAAAGAAAATGAGTCATAAACAGAGAGTAGTAATGATGTCAACAGTCCAGTGTCATTGACACAAGTACCTACTAGCGCCTGGAAAGTGGTTGGTAAATGCGTGAGTTTGAGTTACTGGTAGATTTCCAAAGCTGGATGTCATAAGTATAGAAAAGTTTAAAAAGTATCATGTCCCTACTCTAGGACTTTTCTATCCTGGGATAAGTATCCAAGTATCCAGTATATGTTTTTTAATTTTAATCTAACTTGCATCTGTCTTCTCATAATGTGGGTCTGCCAATAAGACGTCGATCCTTAGTATTTTAGTTGTTATTTTATAAAGTACGTACCGGATGAATTCTTTGATACTTTCTTGCGGTTTGACGGTTTGTTCTGGTAGGTAGGACTTAAAGTAATTTATAATAAGGCGGTGGGATGATTTTTTTGATCTTGTACAGTAATTTATTGTACGTTACCTTATCAAATGCTTAACTTACATTCAAAAACATCTCAAGCAGTATTAATTTGAAAAGCAGGTCGTAAGTTGTAATATGTGTGTAGAATCTAAATTGATATAATTACGTACCAGGTGTTCTTTCGATTTTATTTTAAAAAAATTAGTTCAACTTTTTAGAGCGTAACTATTTTATGGAGCATCAAACATAAGACAAACTTACTTAAACTGTATAATTTTTCTTCCACAGCATAGTCCAAACGGAAGTCAAACATTGCAAATTTTGTAAATCAGCGACAAACATGAGAGACGCTATCTATTGGAGAAAACTTATAATTTCACATTCTGAAAATTTAATTTTCTATACTAATGATGATTAACCCCAAAAACAATTAAATTTTATGTCGAAGATACAGTAGTTTAACTTTTGTAGTTCCATATTTACAATTCTAATTATTCAAATAACAACATGATATAATATAGTCAACTAACCTTGTGGTATATTTAAGTATAATTTAAATAAAGTTTAAAATATTTTTGTATATAACTGGTTCAGTAGAACTATCTAATTTAAAGAATCCGCTTAGTTAGAAAAAACAATTAAAGGTTATAACTTTATTTTATTCTAATGTAAGACGGGTTTGTGTTATAAAATTAATTTAACTAAGAAAGAATCTTTTTTTGCACGTCATACATAATCTACGGTTACTGCATTTGAATTATAAAAGAACAATAATTCTTGATTGAAAGTGTCCATTGACTACTATTAATATGTTTTTCTGTATTTTCCGGTTGGTATATTATTTTTTTGTTGTACAATCTTTGATTCACTATTTGGTTTTTAGTTCATTTTTTTATTTTAATTCTCATAATTTATTTTTTTATTTTAATTCACCGTTGGAATTTTAATTCACTTTTGGGTTTTAATACAAGATTGTGGTTTTACTTCACCTTTGGGTTTTAATTTATTACGCCATAAAATTCAAAACGCATCACGGCGTCGCAAAGTGCCAAACTAACTCAACGGCAAGTGGTGGGTTTAGGACAAAATTTACCTTTTTAGATGTCTAAAAGGTTCTTATCACGAATCAGATTGATGGTTTTATTAGGCGCCATTTAGATATTTTAAATGTACAACAAATACTTACTAAAAATCCGGAAAAAAGTAATCACTTGAAAGAAAACGTTTCAAAGAAAGAAGCATGAATGACGTATGCAATAAATGCAAGTTTATATATAAATATTTGATTGCACCACGGCCGTGTTCTTTTACATTATACGCATCCTAAAAAATAATAGCGGTCGCGCGCGTTTACTTCCTTAACAAGGATTATACCTAAGTAGTATTTACAGATTCACAATTTTAATTATTTTAATTTAGTTTATTCATAAATGCGCACCACGCACAATATACCATAATTATCTGAAATAGAGAAGCAATTTACTTACAGTTTTTGTTTTTTTTCTGATGAATCCAACACTTGTTAGTCGTTATACTTAATTTCTTTTCAGAAACCGTTTATTACGACGAATTAATCGATAAATATCTTAAACGGTATTGCATTTATAAAATTAGTGCGCAGATATAAGAGACACTCAAAGCGTACGCAAGCGTAATCCAACCTTAGTCAAATGGATGATCTCTTTTATATTTACAAACTGTATGGTAGTTTCTAGCACGTTATCATAAATAACAATTATGATCCGCTACAGTTCGGTACTTGATTTTAGTTACGTAGTTTTGAATCTGCTTACCGACCAACTTACAAACTCATTTTTTAAATATGAACATTCAAACTCAGGGGTGCTTCTTCCTTTTTCAATTTTTATATACACTAAGAACTCTAAAAAACACGTTACTAGTTCTTAGAATTTAACCGTGGGATGTAATTTTACGAATATGTCTAGTACCAAATAAAATATAAAATTTTACAAACTAAGTAATGCTAACAGATAACTGTAACGACGATTAAATGTTTAAATGCAAATCGTTATTAAAGTGATAACTTAGAACGCATTGGCATTACTTAGTTTATACTATTTATACGTGTCCCTATTACACGAGATGTCGTAAGACACACATTTCACTTATAAAATTTTACTTTTAAAAAATTTATTTAGTCAAGAAAGTAATGTGGCGTAATGTGACTAAAATGTCTAGAGAACCTTTGATAAAAACTATAAAAATAATTATTTCTTAATTGAGAACACAACGGATTTAAAAGTATCAAATGATAAATGCAATAAATAATGCAGCGATTGAGAACGAAAACATATGTGCTTTTTAACCCAAACAAAATATACTTAAAATACAGTACAACCTACTTAAAACGGATTAAGGCCAAAATAATTTAGTTGTACCAAAAATAATTTTTACCAAACAGAGGTAACAATTTACAGTTACGGTTAAATTAAAATAGTTAAAAAAAATTTTTATACAAATTTTTCCTCAGGATTACCATAACTACTACGTTGTTTAATTCTATGTATCTTTTTCTGTTTCATAAAATTATATCCAATAAAAATTCGTGTTAAAAATTGGCAATAGTTAGATATGTACTTTTCTAAATTTCATGCAGAATATTTTCTTATTTTAAAATTCAATTTCAGAATTTTTGTTAAGTTTGATCATAGATTTTGATATTAAATTTAACCTTTCATTTTATTTGATCTTTTCTAGAGTTGATTTTAAATCATTTTTTTTTAAATCTAGCTACTCCCAAGTAGTTATAAGATTTAAATAAATTTATCACCTAAGAAACAGCAGTTAAATCACACTTCAATAAATTTAACATTCCATTAATTAAATTGGTTTTAGGATTATTTATTATTTAGTAACCTCTAGCATACTGATATTGTCAGTGAAATATAAATTTAATTAAGTAAATATTTTGTTAATTCCATATTTACCTTTCAAATGAATGTACCCTACGTATAAAATAATAATAATTATTATTTTGTATCAAATTAATTTTTTCTGATTGTACTAATTTAAACCAATTATAACACTTGTCGTATGAGATGTTTATTAAATTCTAGTAATAACTTGTAAAGCGTGTCCTAAAAGAGACAAATTAAATTATTGTCTTAAGCACGGTTTGTTGATGAAAAGTCACTTGTTAACAAATTGAGTTGCTGTCTCGAATTTAACCACAAATTGACACTTGTTTAATTCGCGTTGACATTTAGCGGCAACTATTCTATTGTTATTATTATTATTATTGCACACAAAGAAACGCTATGATTGCACTTCCGACATTTGGCCCCAACTATAAGCTGTTACACAGACACTGTTTTATAAAAGATTTTATCATTGTATGAGAACGAATTATGTAAATTTTATAAATTATTTAGATGTAACGTGATGCGTAGAATTGTTTGCAAATATTTAAGTAAATGGAACTGCGAATCCATTAATTAAATTTATAATGAATATGGAATAATTTACATAGGTTGAATTACATTAGCAATGAAATAAAAAATAATAACTCAGTTTTGTGAAACAAAGCTTTTCTTTGAAAAAACTTTATCTAAATGTGAACATTTGAAATTATATTGTTACATTTTGTAGTTATTTAAGAAGTTGCTGATGTATTTTTTGATGATACAACTCAATTATTTAAGTCAAAGAACATAATTTTGTAAAAATAACACTGTGAATTATATTAAACAAATTTCATCAAGAGAAGAGTTTGAAGGAACACACATGCACTATTTCCATGTTGAATAGAGAGGCACATCCTCTAAGATATGAAAGATCTTTGAACGATCTTTTCCTGTTACTTCTCTTATACGATTTCCCAAATTATTAATATATTAATAAAGGAAATATACTCAGAACTCTAGTTTCGAAGAGCCTCGACCGAAATTGCCACAAAAGAAGAATCTTGATTGATTGTCTCTCTATAATGAATATATTTTAAATGAGCACCTTTCTCAGCTGCACAACCAGACTTAGTAGCGGACTCAAAAACATGAGAAAGAGCAAGTGTGTCACAACATGTTAAATCCGGTTTTTTAACGTCTAATTTAGGTAAACTACTTAGCTTCAGTCTACACGGAATTCTTGCTGAAGATAACGCTCGATTAATAATTTGGTTTAAATCACCGTGTCGAAAATCCCTTCCCGCACTCTTTGACATGAAAGACCGTGAATACCATTTCAACTGTCCTTTTGATATGTAATAAATACTCATTTTTTTGATAAGTCGATATTTCTGGAATTGTTTTAGAAGTCATTCATGTAACCCTCATCGAATCCACCACTAAAGGAAAGGTCAGCTTCTTGAGAAAGAGGCGGTATAGAAGAAACCAATCCAAAAGTTCAGTATATAAATGAAAAGAAGACGGAAAAGTATATATCTGAAACTATACGAATTCCATTACCTCCAAAAGTTATAGGTAGAGAAAATAGGATTGGAGAACCTTTACTTCAAAATGAATAACAATCCTTATTATTTGTCAAATGATTGCAAGATGTGTTTATATTCAAACACTGCTGTAGTCCAAAGTTCATTTAGTAAAGCCTAGAGCATTCTATGGCGAAAAGAAGGCGAAGTGAGGGTTCAATTGCTTCAAATTAAAAATAACAAAACGTAGTACTTTTAACTTGTTAAAAATTGCATATGTTGTTGTTCCAACTAAAGGTGCTCCTACTAATGTAAAATCAACCGTTAATTCATCGGTTAAAATTGAAAATGACATTGTGATTAATGTGCCACAAAAAAAATCTTGCCCTTTCGAAATTTAGCTCTTGTCCATTGTTCTTGTATTTCAAAATTTGAATCCTGAAAACATTCAAAACGGTTTTAGGTTCTCTTGCTATAGCTCCATCATCCAGGAACCAAATATTTAATTCTGAAGACAGTCTGTAGATGGTACTTTAAATTCCTAAGCAAAATAATAGCGGACTACCTAGATCTCCTTGTTGACAACCAGGCTCAGATAAGATTTAAAAATTTCCAAACTGAAGAAATTGTTTAGAATGATAGCATTGAGAAAACAATTTGGACGCCTTTGGAAGTTTATTATAAAATTCCTTGAGAAAAGTGTCTCTGTCAATGGTATTAAAGGCATTTGCTAAATCATTTTTTATTATCATTCTTAAGCTTTCTTGATGCATTTTTGCATGAACAGCAGCTTAACACCCAACCTCTGTCCCAAAACCAACTTAATACGGTCTCCAATACGTTCAAAATGTTTTTGCAAATAGACTTAGCTGCCAATCTTTTAAATATAAAGCAAATGGCAAACAATTTTACTTCGTATAAAAAAAGAACTATAACTTGGTTTACTCATCTGCATAGCATCAAGTTTAATAGTTAGACTAGGGGTGCAAAAAGACGGACACTATTAACACCACTACTCATAGAAGTAAGGTCTATCAAATGTTAAGGTGTTAATCCATCGTATCTACTGGCCGAGTCAGAGTGGCAAGATCAACTCAAAGTGAGCATTTCTTGTATAAAACAATTGGAATTTTTAGGTTTAAAACTAGGAAGATTTCGGAGGGTTAGATGATGGATGTTTACGCTTCAAACGTTTTTCTGTGTATTATATTAAATTTAACTAAGTAAATGCTAACAGTTAACTGTAAAGACTTGTGTGCGCCATCTAAGCGATGGTTTTAATTCTTAAAACAACACGTGAGTCGATAAAGCCAAGATAATTTGTACAGAAGTATACACGCATAAAAGAACACCTGATGCAGCATTTCGCTCTTATTATGAGCTCATCAGAGGTGTATACTCACGTGCTGTACACAACTGCACAAGACGGTGGGTGATCTTTTAAACTCTCCTAGAGTAATGAATATAAGTAAAATGTGTGTCTTGCGACATCTCGTGTCAACATTGTTATGGTAATTAATCTCCGGCACAAACCGCTTCGCGGATATGGATTTCGCTCGACGCTCCTAGATGGCGCGCGAAGGTAGTCCGTTGTTTGTGTTTTTGCTGTTCTTTTTGATAAGAATTCTTAAGATGGTGGACGCATATATCGGGCTATAATTTTGCTAGGTAAAAAATCCGTTTGTTTTTAGGGCATCCTTAATTATGGGTCGTTATTTGTAGGTTGTTGCTTTTTATAAGGTACAGATTATCTCTGTTTAATTGCCAAATGTAGGATAATTTCTCCTTTTATGCGAATACCGTAAGTTTTTAGAAAATTCCTTATACGAGCATACAACGTGGGATGTCATTGTTGTCTTTTGTCTATTTTAGATCTAAGTTATCCTCTACACTACTATTTAAAGTTACTATCTAAAGTACCATCGTATCTACCAGCTGAAGGGCTATCGAATTATCACCTAAGTGCCATCCAATTATACACAAAGGCAGAGCACCTGACTCTTTGGGAGGAAAGAAAAATTCATTTCTCGCTGGCTAGATATGCGAGTGTTTTGTCTACGACCAACTTAAAAATAGCTCAAGGTACTGTCTTACGACTTTTTTTGTCTAATTATGTTTGTGAACGCTAAAATAAATTAATTGTGCGGTGCGCTTTATCTCTTTTAAATTCTTGTGCGAGTGTTTTGTCTACGACCAACTTAAAAATAGCTCAAGGTACTGTCTTACTACTTTTTTTGTCTAATTATGTTTGTGAACGCTAAAATAAATTAATTGTGCGGTGCGCTTTATCTCTTTTAAATTTTTGTGCACTCTTTTATGTCATTATCGGTAATCAAAGCGTACGGTTCAACTCGTCACCTATAGCACGAGTGATTTCAAATTTTGGGTCATTATACTATGCTTTGCTGGTACGTTTGATGCCCGCTATTCTTTTATGTTAAGATTATTTGTGTGTGCCGTTTGTGAAAACCTAAGATTTAAATAAAATTACACTCCAGTTATGTTGTTATCGTATTCGGTTGCTTTATTTAAGTGCCCAGTCTAACGAATTTTGCTTATCAACAGTATTGGTTCTGTTTGATAATTATTTGTCTTAAAGTGGACGTTCAAATAACTAATTGGCGCCTTGCTCATCCTCTCGTGATTAAAATTTTTGGGCACGAGATTCGGGGTGTGCAAAATAAATTTTGTTGAATGTTCGATGCGTTTGATAAGGTAATCTCTAGCGGCTATTATATTTTTAATTTTCTGGACCTGCGACGCTCACCGAATAATTTAGTTAACCGGGAAGCCGCTAAAGAAAATTACCATCAATTCGTAATTACTGCTTATACACAGCGCGGTTCTTAATTAAAGTAATTCGCTATTTAATCTTTTTGTACGGCAAATTTTTCTTGCCCATCACAACATAAACACGTGTAAATAGTATAAACTAAGTAAATGCCAACAGTTAACTGTAAAGACTTGTGTGTGTTAAAATGCATGGTGCCATCTAAGCGATGGTTTTAATGCTTAAAACAACACGAGAGTCGATAAAGTCAAGATAACTTGTACAGAAGCATACACGCATAAAAACACCTGATGCAGCATTTTGCTCTTATTATGAGCTCATCAGGGGTGTATACTCACGTGCGGTATACAACTGTACAAGACGGCGGTTGGTCTTTTAAACTGTCCTGCAGCAATGAATATAAGTAAAATGTGTGTCTTGCGACATCTCGTGTTAACATGGACACGTGTAAATAGTATAAACTAAGTAAATGCCAATAGTTATCTGTAAAGACTTGTGTGCGTTAAAGTGCATGGCGCCATCTAAGCGATGGTTTTAATGCTTAAATAATAAGAGCAAAATGCTGCATCAGGTGTTCTTTCGTGCGTGTATGCTTCTGTACAAGTTGTCTTGGCTTTATCGACTCACGTGTTGTTTTAAGCATTAAAACCATCGCTTAGATGGCGCCATGTATTTAACGCACACAAGTCTTTACAATTAACTGTTGGAATTGACTTAGTTTATACTATTTACACGTGTCCATGTTAACACGAGATGTCGCAAGACACACATTTTACTTATATTCATTGCTCCAGGAGGGTTTAGAAGACCAACCGCCGTCTTGTACAGTTGAATAACGCACGTGAGTATACACTTCTGATGAGCTCATAATAAGAGCAAAATGCTGCATCAGGTGTTCTTTCGTGCGTGTATGCTTCTGTACAAGTTATCTTGACTTTATCGACTCACGTGTTGTTTTAAGCATTAGAACCATCGCTTAGATGGCGCCATGCACTTTAACGCACGCAAGTCTTTACTGTTAACTATTGTCATAACACAATGGTGTCCATAAAGCCATTTACCATTTACTTACTTGGCTACTTGTTGCTTAGATAATGATTTCCATTTAAACATTTAATCGTCGTTAAAGTTATCTGTTGGCATTACTTAGGTTGTACTATTTATACATGTTCCTATTACACGAGATGTAGTAAGACACACATTTCACTTATTAATTATTTTGTTTTATATGCAAATCTTGTCAAACCATCGCATAATGTTCAATATTTTTTTAAATGCAGAATTACATTTTTAATACTTTTTCTTTGACTGGTAGTCAATTGTCCCCTGACAAAATATCTTAGTAGAAATATACCTAGAAAGAGTGTCCGCTATAGAAATAACTGGTAAAAAATTGTACGGTCATCCTCTTTAATGTAACTCTCCTACATTCCATCATGTCGTCGGAGCATAGTGTGCGAACGATTTTGGTGCCCCCGATGTGGTTTTCGACTTTGGCGTTAGTTATGTTGAATTATTTTAGCCTGCGGTTAAGAATGCACCTTCTTTTAGATGTTACCGAATCCTCAGCTAGTCTAAAAGGAGCTTCAACCGTTTTAACACAAAGATGGGGTGTCGGATTTAAGTCGTACAGGTTAATGCTTCTCGGTGGTAGACGTCGCCTATAAGCAAAGCGGATTATGTATAGGGTGCTACCGAGTGATCGGCCGCACGTTAGACAGGGAAGTTTGTTGGTGTTATCTTGGTTAGGACAAGAACGGGTTTAGTATCGGGCCTTCCGTTACCGAAGCATTTGGCCACTTTCGGGGTTGCAAGTAAGGGATGGTGTTTAAAGCGGTTTAATGCGTCGGTTTTGTTTCAGGTAAATACCGCTGGTTAGTAATATTTTGCGACAACACGTACCAAACCGAATTAGCCTTTGAAGTGGTCTTTTGTTAGTGAAAGTAATGGCTCTGTTTCTCGATCGCGAACGAAAATAAAAGAGCGGATAGCTTAAGTTTAGAATTTAAGGTTAGGTTTGCGGATTACGGTTCGGAAAGGTATTTGAGCTAGGAATCTCAGAAGAGAGTTAAGTTAAGTTCTTAGCATCGAGTTCTCTTTTTTAAAGAGGGTCTTATCATACAAGGAAGAGTGGGTACCGTTAATAGGGGGGAAATTTCAAGAGGGGCGGTGCGCGCGACGCTCTTAGTATGATAAATGTAATTTTATGTTGTGAGATAGTGTTATCTCAGCGGCAAAATTAAATATATCATTATTCGGTTTTTTATAAGCTGGGAAGACGCTTAATAGCAGTGAACAATAGCGGAATGTATATTTTAGACTGCATAGCAGAATTAATAAAAATTTAATTAACTCAGTTACCGAAAACGGTTATAAAAATAAATGAAAAGCAGCGAACCGTAGAAAATCCCGCTCATGTGTTGTAACCCGCGCAGTTCTTGTAAATCGAGAAATAAATTAAGTTTTTGATAAAAAAAAAAATTTTAAACAATAAAAAATTAAAAAATTACGGTAAGTAATAACTGAAATAAGAAGACATCGAAGAAACAATCTAGGGTCAAGAGGTTACCGCTTAGAAAACGTTGGAGGTTGCACGTAATTAATTACTTATAAATATACAAAGTTATTCTAAATTAAGTGTAATTAAAAAAATTTATAAAAAGGAAATAATATTGTAGCAGAGTTTAGTTTAGTTCGGTAAAATCGTGCACGTCAAGTTATAAAACTTTCTATTTATGTTTGTAAGCATTATACGTTTGAATATTTTGTTTTATAATATTATGATTTTGTTAAATTATAAACTACGTTCTTTTATTATAAATCCAAGACTTTGGGATAGAGTTAATTACTGAATAAATAATTAAGAGTCTCATGTTCATATTCAAAATAAAACTTTTTGTATTAAACCCAAAAATGCAATCCCCGCAATATAAATACTAAGGTGGGCAAGAATTGGCATGTTTAGGTTATAGTGGTTTTTCTAAACCATGAAGCAACTGATTTGCCAAGCCAAACAAATCCACAATTACACACTATACAGGTTTATACTGTTTATACCATACAAAACACTTACATCACAATACAATAATGAAAATGCACCATATGAATAAATAAACAAATCCTTACAAAAATATTCATCTCTAATTACAATTTTAGAGAATTTAATAAATTCAATATTCAATAATAATAATTAATACCCAGTAATAAAATTATTACAACTACTCTTTTTGTTTATTACGAGATTGTTATTTATATCAGTTACACCCTGAATTTGCTAAAAGTTTGAGTTTATATCTAAAACTTTCGTTTTCTCAAAATCATGCAACCTTAAGATATTAAATTTTTATCCGAGTGAGGTTTTATTATCTCTATTAGGATAAAGGAATTCAAAGCACATGCTGTAGCAAAAAATTCACTTGAAATTTCATAATACATTGAATAAAAATAATTTGATCAGATTTAAAAAATTATTCCCTAATACTTATTTTTGTATTTCGTGTTCTTAAGACCATCTTTTCGCACGCAATTGCGTGATGTAATAAAGAGTGTTAAAAATGTCAATTTCATAAACTTTTCACATTTCTTATAATTTATGTGAAACGCGACAATAATTTTGGACCACTTAATAACTTAATCTAATTGTTGATTAAACAAATAAATCAATTCAAGATTAGGCAATTATATGGTTAAAGTATCAACTGTAAATTTAAAGAATGTTTGTTAATACTTCTGTATCCTGCAGCTACCTAAATATATAGACAGAAATATAAAAACAAACACAATACTCATGTTAATAGTTCTTTGTTTACAAACACGCGGGCATCCAGTTGGTGTATAAAATGTTGAAAGCATGGTAATTGAAATTTTAAATCTTTCAGAGCTCCAGTTAATCCTATCGGGAGGACCATAAATGCTTTATCGACAATAAGTTTGGTCCGATATCTAGTAGTACCACAACCTTGTGTTATCGTTTATAATCTGACGGCAATTATTTTAAATGCTTTCATTATGCGATTCTAATGTACCGGAGATCATGGGATCAATCGTAAAACTCCGACCTGAAAAAACGTCAGCAAGTTGACAATTTATTATTGTTATATTTATATCAAATTATAATGCAGATTTCTGGACCACCACATGTCATTTTGTGGGTTTTTTTGGTACACTGTGAGAATAATAAATCAATTAAATTCCATAAACTGGACAAGTCAATTTTTTGTCAGATTGTTAAACGATGGTGAAATCAGCTGTCGTTTATGGTGCTCGTGCTATTCGGCGGAAAAGTTTTTAGGAGGTTATTTAGGAGGTTATTTAGAAGTTATTTGTAGTTATTTTTGGTAATGAGATGTCAACACCCTGTTTGGTTCTGGATGAGAAGAAACGACGTAAAGTGAAATTTTATTGAGTGATAATGAAGACGCCTTAATTTTTCTTTACAGTTAACAAGTTTCCCAAAAATTGGGCTTTTGGGAGTTTGCTGGTAATGAATCAGTAAAACACAGTACCTTTGGTTATTGGCCTTGCTAACTGATACCTGTGTTTCTATTGATGAAATTCTAAAATTGCAAAAATTTGAAACCTACAAATTTTTGGAATAAACTACCTTACATGAAGTCACTGTTATTTTTTATGATAAAGGAGATAAGATTATAAAAATAGGGAGTTTTCATTAAAAAATCAATTTTTAACGAGTTTTTCAATAAAATTTTTACCTTCCTTGTTTGACCACCCTGTATTAATATTTATAATAATGGCATAAAGAATCTGTTAAAGTAATTCTTCCTCTACAAAGAAGTCACCTCAAATTAAATAATACGAGTTCCCGTATAGGTAAAATTGATACTTCTGTGTTCGCCTGCAAATATCATTTTTGACATAGAATCTTGAATAAGTCAGAAACGGCTAGACTTAGGTATAGAACATTATACATCAAAAATGTTTAAAATTTGTCGTAAAATCTAAAAATGCAAGAATATATAGGGTGTTCTATTTGAAATAACATAGTTGATAGTTACTTCCGGTGTAACCGAAAGCGCCACCATCTTGAAAATATTTTAGCTGAGTTGGCCCTGTTAAAATTAATATGTGACAAAGTTTTCAAAATGATCAGACGTCTAGTTTCCAAGAAATCAATCGCGGTTATCCAACGTAGGATACCCTGTATACTGTCGTTGTTAATGAAAACGCCGTATCTACAGAAATTACATTTTCAGAAAATGGACATTTTCTGTTTTGCCTTTTGCCATCCTCATGTTTAAAGATTAAAGGTTATTTTTTGGGTATAAAACCACTAAAAGTGTTATTACTGCGCTATATTTATTGTTTAGTTCATTAAACGAAGTTTGTATTTGTACGGTATATAAAGTTAGAATATCTGGAAGAAATATTAGATGATTATACCGTATCTTCAATATTTTATAGATACGACATTTTCATTTAATTTAATTATTATTTCACCGATATCCTTATTGCTGTATATCAACAATGTTAATCTGTTTAAACTTGAAGTAGTAACTAAAAATAAACTTTGTGTAAACAAATATTTTATATTATACGTATTTGAAGTAAAAAAATAAACATGCTTATGTTTAACGCATATATAAAATTAAACTAACACTACAAACAGAGTCTTACCTATAAGTTATAATAATACCTAACGATATAATATTTTTATAACAAAAGAAAAGAAGTAAATCTACTCATTGCATTCTTCCATCTCAATGTCATCTAAACTTGTGCCAGCCCAAGAAACTGGTAAGTTTTTCTAAAAACTTAATCTATTCGTTGGAATAATTTTAGAGAGCTTACTTAATTTGTTTTCATTCATTTCTTTTTAATATACTACGCGGTTCTTTAAGGGGCTTCGTAGAAGGTACTCCATTTTTGTAAGCTTTTGGCGTTAAGAAATTTAATGTAAGAAAATCGTTATTGAAATTATTTCTGTATTTACAAGAATGATTGCCTTTTGTAAACCTGACCTGCACCATCGACTTTAGATACGGTCGAGGAGACGTTTTAGCTAATTTGTATTGCGACGTACAGTCTGCCCATTGGTAAAAGTTTTGAACTTTTATGACAGCAACAATTACTTTTTTTCAGATCTCGCATTCCTAACGAAATCAACATAGTCTTGAAAGTCATAAACTTTACCCCTTTTTGTAATGAATGCTCCACTTGGTGGTGGAATGCATCAGCACTCATAAAGGTGTGTCCTGGTTTAAACTACTTAAGGTGCAATTATCTAACCAGAATATAATATTTTAGGTATCTTAATTTAGTAATAAAAATCTGTGAAATGCGCATGTAATATCAGATTTTGACCTTCCAGATATTGCTTCATGCCACAACACAGCACATGGCTTCTCTTTTCCTTTATTGAAACCAACAGGGACAAAAGACTTAAATGCTATTATTCTTGGACTAAAAATCACTTCTTTAAACATGTCGATGCGTGGCAGCATTATCACCTAAAAAAACAAAAAGTTAAGTTTTGATCCATGAAGTCTGTGAAAAACATTGGCATAGGTACTTTTTGAAGATCGGCAGATACAATCAAACGAGAAGATTTACTGTCAGATTTGCTGTTTTACTGGTAAGCTTATCTTGAAGGATGAGCTCTTGTTATATGGGTGTTCCATTTTTGACAATTATTGCAATCTTCGAGTAAATTCTTCTTATCGTAGCCTATTTGCTTACAATGCAATTCTTTAATTTTACAAGACCAGCATTTTTCGTGCCCGAGTTTAACGAAAGGTATATTTTGGGCAACTACTACTTGTCGGTACACTGCATAGGAAACTTTCATCAAAGGATACTTTTCTTGAAAATGTTTATGCATGTACGCGATATTAATATCGGATGGAAAATAGACTCTTTTGGTGAATGTGCTCTTCTATAGTGAGATATTGTAGGCCCAAGTAAAGAAATGTGATCAATAATAACATTACGACCGATTTTTTTATTTGGAGTTACCCTTGTTAAACTTTTGGGTGTATCAGTCGCAGTTCCTCCGTTATCGGATAATGTTATGGATCTGAGGAATCTATCATCTTAGTGTTTCTAAAAAAAAACTTTTTATACTAGATCGCGCTCACATTTTCAAGAAGTAATAAAGAAATGTTGACTTTCTTAATGGTTCGGAAGACACAACCACAGTTCTTCTTTTTATGCTCTCTCGTTTTGCATGGTTTAATAAAAGTTTTTTGAATATCCTTTAATGATTCCCAATACTGCTGATTAATACATTTTCTACGTTCTTCATTGAATTTTAAATTAAACTTTAAAAAACATTTGGGATTGCAGAGCGGTTTTACTGTGTGTTTTAAAACCCTCTTCATTTTTTGCTGCTATGCGACTAGATAAGGGAGTTTTTCCGTTTTCTTACGGTACCTTTCCTTGTAAACTTATTTGAAACCCCCAAAATCGTAAAATCTATCGATTCTTCTATTATTGAAGAGACAATAGTAGCTGGTAAGGGATCTTCTGTGTGAGTATTATCTTCAAATAAGTTTTTGTCTTTTGAGGGATTTGAGTCCAAGAGTTTATTAAAATACGAAGAGACTTGAACAGTCTTTGCATCCAAAATAGCTGTTTCACTTGCTAAATTTTATAGGTCTTTTTGGGGAAAATAAGTTGTAAGTAGGCTTATAACTTGCAAAAGATTTAAGCTTAAAATTTTATAAACCCAATGAACTGAAATAATAGCTTTATTAGGTCGTAAAGATTCGGGATCATCTTTTGAGTCTGGTTGATAATCACTGTCTAAATCATCATTACGTTTCTTTTGTATGAATGTAAGCTTTCGCGGCTGTTGTCACTAAGATTATTATCTTCCGGGTTGAGCCGTGTTCGTCCTTTCTTCCTACGTTCTCTGCTTGACGTTTCGCTAACCATGCTGTTAGCTTCTTCAGAAGTTACTCTAAAGACTGATGTTGTTATCTTCTACTCCTCGTTATATACCTATGTTCTGTTACGGTTGGTAGAGTTCGATCAGTGACGGGTGGTTGGGTTTTGATGGTTGGTTGATCTTCTGTTTGGTATCGACTAATTTTGTGGCGACATTTGTTTTCTTTGTTTTTGTGAAGCGTTAGTTTCCACGTGTTGCTTAATCGGTAACCGTCTTCTCGATTGAACTTGTTTTTATTTTTCATAATTTCTAAGGATTCTCTGATTATCCTTGGATAGTAGTTGTTAGTCCTTTAGCTTCCTCGAAGTTGATGATGTGTTTTCCTTTTCGTGTAGATGTTCTGCGATTGCTGATTTATCTACCGCTCTGGACTTGGCGTCTCGGTGATGTTGAAGCAATCAATAAATCATGGTGACACGCGCAGATAAAGGCAACGCTACAGTAGTCATGAACACCGAAGACTACAAAATGAAAATCAAATTGCTACTGGATCCACAACTTTACACCAAGTTAAAAGGAGATCCAACCAACAAAATTGAAAAACAAACGAGAGCTGTAATCAAACATTCAGCTATACCAGTCGATCAACATCGTCAACTGCTACCTTCCGGGACCAGACCACCTAGACTATACGGATTACCAAAATTCACAAATTTGGTAACCCCCTAAGGCTAATTGTCAGCACATGTTGATCTCCAACTTATGAACTGGACCGTTACGTGGCTAAGTTTCTACAACCGTACGTGGGAAGAACTGAATCTTTTGTGAAGAACACCGAACACTTCGTCGAATTACTGATGACTCTGGAAGTAACCAATGACGATATACTAGTTAGTTTTGATGTAGAATCGCTATTCACTAACGTACCAGTCGACGATACACATAACATCGTAAAACAACTGTCCACAACCCATGGGTTAAGAGAAGACATACCAGAGCTAGCAAGAATATGTCTGAATACAACTTACTTTCTATGGAACGGAGATTTCTACGAACAAAAATCAAGTGCAGCCATGGGATCACCATTATCACCGGTTATTGCGAATATCTTCATAGAAGCATTCGAGCAAGAAGCCATTCAATCCAGCGAACAGAAACCGAAATGCTGGTTCAGATACGTGGACGATACCTTTGTCATATGGCTTCATGGAAAAGAAGCACTTACTGTATTTCTTAACCACCTCAACACTCAGCACGAAAAGATCAAGTTTACCATGGAGACAGAAGAGAATAAGGAGCTTCTCTTCCTGGATGTTCTAGTGAAACGAGGGGATAACAACAAGTTGGCTCATAGTGTATATTGTAAAAAGACACACATCGACCGATACCTCCATGCCACATCACACCATCATCCACAGCAAAAGCGGTCTCTAATCAAAACTTTATTGCATAGAGCTAACAAGATTCCTGACGAGGTTCACAAGGCAGAAGAACTTCGACACGTCCAACAAGCCCTAATGAAAAACGGCTATACTAGAAAAGAAATAAGAGCCGCCTGTCGCAGGAAATCCGAAAAAGAGAGGGAACAGGTCACCACCTACGCTCGTTTGACATTCATTGCTGGAGTAACTGACAAATTAAGAAAATCATTGGAGAACAAGAATATCGGTGTCAGGTTTGGAACGGTTAGTAAAATCCAGCAACTACTACTTTCTAACAAAGATAACCTGCCGAAACTCTCAATAAAAGGGGTCTACCAAATTGATTGTTCATGTGGAAAGGTCTACATTGGTCAAACCGGACGCAACATAAAATGTAGATTAAAAGAACATCACCGAGATGCCAAGTCCAGAGCGGTAGATAAATCAGCAATCGCAGAACATCTACACGAAAAAGGAAAACACATCATCAACTTCGAGGAAGCTAAAGTTCTATCAAGGACTAACAACTACTATCCAAGGATAATCAGAAAATCCTTAGAAATTATGAAAAACAAAAACAACTTCAATCGAGAAGATGGTTACCGATTAAGCAACACGTGGAAACTAACTCTTCACAAAAACAAAGAAAACAAATGTCGCCACAAAATTAGTCGATACCAAACAGAAGATCAACCAACCATCGAAAACCAACCACCCGTCACTGATCGACATCAACCAAGCGTAACGGAACATAGGTATATAACGAGGAGCAGAAGACAACAACATCAGTCTTTAGAGTAACTTCTGAAGAAGCTAACAGCATGGTCAGCGAAACGTCAAGCAGAGAACGTAGGAAGGAAGGACGAACACGGCTCAACCCGGAAGATAATAATCTTAGTACGTTTCTTTTGTTTTAGCTTACTCTGCAGAGTAAATCGCTGTTTTAAACTTTTATTTAAAATGGCCAACATCTTTTTGCCTCTTGGCAGATTATTGAAGTTATCCATTTTGAACTATAAAAAAACAGAAAAACAATTATAATTGCTTTAAACTTAAAACTAAACTACTCAAAACGGATAGGGATATTGATTTCTTTGAAGCCCCGTATTTTCTGTATGGTAGCATGTATAATAGATTTTGCAGCCCTTTCTAAAGCACCCCGTATATTTGGAAATTTAAAGCTTCAACAAAAAACAACTAAATCATGGCACTATGCAAAAATACAGGGTTTCAAAAAATCAATATCCCTATTCATTTTTGAGTAGTTCTATAAAGCAAAAAAAACTTACTCATAAATACAGAAACACACAATATTATTTAATTACTTGTTTCTATCACCGTTAATATTTGATTTAACACAAAAGTACAACTTATTAATTGTAATAACAACTCAAATTTACAACTTAATTGGAACAACAATAAAACATGCCCGAACATGTCAAGCTTCCAAATTAAACTGCCAAAATAATAACCCCAAAACTACTTTTAACTATTAAAGAAAGACAATGCATAGGATTTCAAGTCATTTTGCCGTATATGCTTTAAAAAATGTGGCTTACGGCAAATTTCTTTACAGAAAGCAGCATAAATGTATATACTGCGATTTAAAACACGTTAAAACTCCACCTATAAAGGTAATTGTTTTAGTTGAAAATACCGTAACCCGAAAATCGCAAATTTGTTGGTTACGGCGCGGCGTAAGCACGACAGTATAAATGTTATGAAATAAAAACATTTTAACGTTAGGGAAAAAAATGGTGATATATATTTCAGGAAAGATCTGAAGAGAATCCGTCAGCAAGCACGCTAGGACTAGTTTAAAAATGAGTTCAGAACAGTTAGAAAGGTTCTTTACAAAAAGTAAACAAATCTCTAAGTTGACACTGGCAAGTTGTATTTATACGTCATAATACTTTCTTCGTATTTTAGTAGACTAGCAAAGTGATTAGAAAGTAGTGTCCAAGAATTTATGAATGCGACAACACCCCATAATTTTTATTTGGAAGTTTTTGGGGAATTTACAGGGAGATAATAAATATTATTAAGTTGAAGCACACGTATTTTATTAGAGCTCCATAAATTATAAATAACGACCAGAAACCCCAACATTGGTCCATCGAAGTCGGAAGTTAATTTCAAGAAATTAGGGGGCTAAGCGTCACCCTAACAACACTGTTAAGTCCAATCATTTATTAGTTAAGTTACCTGCTATTAAACTGCCAACTTTTAATATGTCAATATAGTAATTGGTTAGAATTTAAAGAGGTCTTTGTAACTTTAGTTGATAGCGATAACTCGTTAAGCGAAGTTAAAAAGTTTTATTATCTCAGATCATCATTAGAGAAAGCTTGGAAATTTGTAGTTGAACGTTTCGAAAATAAAAAATTAATTATTTACAACCATATTAGAGAAATTTAATGAAAGAGTCCTATTCAGATCTTCGAAATCTTTATGATTCAATGTTAAAAAATTTAAGATGTTTAAAGAGTTTAGGGAAAATACAGATAGTTGGGATAGTTTAATAATATACATAATGAGTAACAAATTTGATGCAACTACACGTCGCGATTGGGAATCTGAAAAATATCGCGGTAATTTGCCCACCATGAAAGATTTAAATGAGTTCCTTAAATTAAAATGTGAGGTTTTAGAAAAATTAAAAATCTCTGGGATCCAAAATGGAAGCGGTTTAAAACACAATCGCAATAAAAGTGGCAAACGTCAAAGGCTAAGTTTTGTGACTACAAATTCAGGTTCTAAACATTCAAATTTTGCAGGTGCTTATTGTAAAGGGAGCACGTCATATTTAAATGTAAAGAATTTCTAAAGCTCAAAGTTGAGGAGAGTCCAGCTTCTGCAAAAAAATTAAATTTATGCCAAAATTGCTTACTAAGTTCACATTCACATTGGAAGTGTAAAAGACAAAGGTGTTTTAAATGCAAAATGCCACATAATTTGTTATTACATATGAACCGATACAATGGTAATTCAAGTGATCAAAATATTTCGGCGTCAACTACGATTGACAATAGCGATAATGTCGATACAGTTACGATTGAAAGCAATGACGCAACACGGCAGTCACTTTAAGTTCAAGTTCTAAAATTATTGATAATAAAATAAGTACCTCTTTGGTACTACAACCGACTCAGAAATGTCAAGTTTTGTTATCAACGGTTATGATTAAGGTTATCAACGATAATAATTCAATTGTTGTACGTGCGCTACTAGATAGTGGTTCCCAAAGTAATTTTGTTTCAAAAAATGTTTGTGAAAGATTAAATTTAAAACAATCTCAAATTAAATTTCAAATAAAAGAAATTGGGCAACTTTTGACTAACATAGATAAACAGGCAAATTTACTTTTGAGGTCTTGTGTCAATAAATTTGAAATTAAAGTCAATTGTTTAGTGATACCACGCGTAACGAATAAATTGCCCAGCGTGTCTTTTTTGATTCTAGTTACATTTCGCAGCTATAAGTATGTATTGACTGGCGATATTTCAAAAATGTACCGTTAAATACTGATAAACGAAGAGAATACAAAATACCAAAAAATATTTTGGCGTGATGAATCCGAGGAAATTTTGAAACTTTATAAGTTAAATACGGTTACTTACAGTTTTGTATCTTCGCCTTATCTAGCGGTTAAATGTTTATTTCAGTAGGTAAAGGAAAATGAACATAAATTTCATTTAGCTTGCAAAGTTATAAAACGAGATTTTTATATGGATGATCTCTTAACTGGTGCAAATACCACAGATGAATTACTACAAATTCAAATGGAGGTTGTATACATATTATTAAGCGCAGGATTTGAATTACGAAATATTTTGTGTAACGATAAAATTGTGTTAGAAAATTTGCAGATTAATAAACAATTGGATAATAATATTTTAAATATTGGTAAAAATGAGCAAAGTAAAGCGCTAGGAGTGTTTTGGGATTCGAACAATGATTTTATTAAATACCGTGTGAATATAATTAAAGACGTTTCTTATGTAAAAATAACAAAAAGAAAGGTTTTGTCTTTGGTATGTCAGATATTTGATACTTTAGGCTTGGTATGCCCGGTTGTAGTTGTTGCAAAGCTTTTCATTCAAAAATTGTGGACATTAAAATTGTCCTGGGATAAAGGAATCCCCTCAGATTTAATAGAAATTTGGTCAGAATTTGGTACAGACATTTCAAAAATTATTGAACTAAACATTCCGAGATATGCTGCATTTTTCGGTACGTTACAATCGAATTTCATGATTTCAGTGACGCGACCTTAAGGGCGTTTGAGGCATGCATTTATATACGCTGTTTGACCAATTACGGAGAATGTTTTTCAAACTTACTGTGCGCAAAGTCGCGAGTGGCACCGTTAAAACAGGTAACGTTGCCGCGGCTTGAGTTGTGCGGGGCATTATTACTCGCTAATTTAGCTAAAAAAGTAAAGAAATCATTAGATATAAATTTTCATCAACACTATTACTGGACCAATTTCACCATAACATTTTGTTGGATGACGAGTGAACCTAACCGTTGGAAACCTTTTGTTGCCCATAAAACCAGCGAGATTA
The DNA here is from genome assembly GCA_030710515.1 of Abscondita cerata. Classification (NCBI taxonomy): domain Eukaryota; kingdom Metazoa; phylum Arthropoda; class Insecta; order Coleoptera; family Lampyridae; genus Abscondita; species Abscondita cerata. The sequence continues at coordinate 40,705 of JALBCR010001774.1, read as the reverse complement.
GATCTCTAACAAATTATTATCACTGAAATCACGTCAAAAGTGAACAAAATCCAGCAGACTTGATATCTCGCGGTTGCTTAGTAAAAAATTTATTAGAATTAGAATTGTGGTGGAAGGGTCCTTGCTGGTCTAATAGAAACAATTCTGAATGAAACGTATTAAAAATTAACGTAGAATTAGCGTAAATTCTTGAACACAAAGGCACATCCTGTTTATCCGTGCAACTCTGTGATTCTTTAAGTGACTTGCTTAGTACATACTCGTCGTTTAAAACCATTTTGCATGTATTAGCGTATGTTTTGCGTTTCATTTCAAATCTAAAATTAAAGGGTGAATTATCTAATAAAAGAGAACTTAATGCACTGCAGCCGGAGGAGGTAGATAAAGCGTTAAATGTGCTAATAAAGGAAGCCCAAAATCAATGTTATTTTTCTGAGTATAATGCATTAGTCAATAAAAAAGGTATTCCAAAGGGTAGTAAGATAGTATCTTTAAATCCTTTTTTACAAAACGAAATTTTGCGCGTTGGTGGAAGAATAAAACATTCCAATTAAACTTTCGATAAAATGCATTCAATCATTTTGCCTAAAAATCATATAATAACCACACATATGTTAAAACTAGAACATGAAAGGCTCTTACATTGTGGTGTTCAGAATTTACTCTACTCTATCCGGGAATGATTTTGGCCAAATTTATGTAAGAATATAGTACGAACGTGTCTAAAATGTTTTCGGGCAAATCCAAAAGGTTTAACTTACCTTATGGGAGACTTGCCTAAGGTACGCGTAAACACTTTTTCGATTTTCATGAATGTTGAAACGGATTTCGGTGTTCCATTTCTTTTGAAAGATCGACAAACGCGTAACAATAAGTTAATAAAGGCCTATATGTGTCTATTTATATGTATGAGTACTAAAGCAGTATACAGGCCAGAAAAATACGGACAAACGCCAGGTAGAACGATTCTTTGTTCAATTCTGAGGCGATAATCTTAATCCAAAAAAGTTATGCGATCCTTCCTTAAGGCGCACGAGACCATCAAACCTTAAGATGTACGGCTAAAATTTATCAAAATTCGTCAAATTTATCTATGTAAAATCATTGTGGTGAAATTTAGAAATGGAATTATCTCAAATACATCGATGTAACTAATCCATTTAGACGATTTGGAAGAAATATTGGTCCAACAACTCGGAGATTTAAAATCCCCAGCCAAACATTTACCGAAAATCTTCTCTGATGTCCAATTTCCCTTACTGCCTTGGAATTTTCGTCCGCCCAAAAATGAAAATTATGGCTATTAAAGACGCCATCTCTCGTAAACAAGCATTCGTCGCTCCAGAGAATATGCAATGAAAAGTTCGGCTCTTCTTGAATTCTTTGTAAAATAATGGTCTCGTGCGCCTTAAGGAAGGATCGCATAACTTTTTTGGATTAAGATTATCGCCTCAGAATTGAACAAAGAATCGTTCTACCTGGCGTTTGTCCGTATTTTTCTGGCCACCGTGTATATCGAACTAGTGTCTGGACTCACCACTGAATCATTTTTAAATGCGTTCAAACGTTTCATAAGTAGGCACGGAAAACCCACTAATGTTTTCTCCGATAATGGTTTAAACTATGTTGGAGCAAACAACGAAATCAGTAGATTATATGAATTTTTAAAAATAACTCTAAGCATATTGCCAATCAAATTGTTGATGAAAAAATAAAATGGCATTTTATACCGGCTCGTTCGCCGCACTTCGGAGGTATCTGGGAAGGTACTAAGTTTTGAAGAATTTGGTACTATTTTGACACAAATTGATGTTATTTTGAATTCTCGTCCTATTTGTCCTATCACTGATGACCGTCACGATATGTCCGCATTGACTCCTGAACACTTTTTAATCGGAAGAACTCTCACCAATCTTCCGGAGTATAGTTATATGGAAGTTCCTGCAAACCGACTCGATAAGTGGCAACAACTACAATCCATGGTGCAACACTTTTGGGCTAGTTGAAAGAAAGAATATTTGGCTGAGCTACAAACACGTACCAAGTGAATGAATAATTTTCAACAATTGCTGAGGGTTGGAGCGCTTGTAGTACTAAAAAATGAACAAGCACCTACACTTCAATGGAAATTAGGAAGAGTTATACGCCTGCATCTAGGTGAAGACGACGTAGTTCGTGTGGTAGATATCAAAGTACAAGATGGAACAGTAACCCGAGCAGTTAACCGAATTTGTATGCTACCAATCCATGATATTTCTGTAATGTAGAAAATTTATATTTAATTTCTATTATCCGTTTTATTTTTGTAAAACTGTTGTTACTTATACTTAATTGATTAATTGTTAAGTTTTGCGCAATGTTATTGTGTTAATTGTTGTTGGAAATACATAGTACTTTCAAGGAGGGCGGTATGTCCAAGAATTTATGAATGCGACAATACCGCACAATTTTTAATTGGAAGTTTTTGGGAAATTTACAGGGAGATAATAAATGTTATTAAGTTGAAGCACACGTATTTTATTAGAACTCCATAAATTATAAATAACGACCAGAAACCCCATCAAGTAGTAAGATTGGTTTTATTACACCATTTTACAATTCCTAGTTTTTTGGAAAGTATCTTTTTTTTATTGCTGATGTAATATCTAGTTCTCCTGTTCTACAGTTGGTTAAACCTGGATCAAAGCTAAATTCTAAATAAGTCCACATTGAGTAAGGCCAAATTTTTGTAGGTTTTGGTCAAAATTTTTTAATGCATCCTGCTTCCAGTTGAAGATGCTTATCCTGTATTGTGTAATACTGCAAATTTTTGATTTCATAATTTTTTAAACACGTTTTAGGAATTTATTGCACCCATAGAATTTTATTGCTACTTTGCTACCTTGTGAGCCTCCGGGTAATTGTAACTTTTTTCAGCATTCATGTTTTTAATAATCTTTTTCCTATCTATCTATTTTTTGTTTGAATATTCAACTACTTTCTTCCAAACACATTATTACTGGTTTAAACTTTGTTAATAATTGTTACAACTTCCAATGTACAAAAATTAAAACCATTAAAAATAATGAAATCGAAAAACAATTTATTAAATTAGCAAATGTCTTCTGTTTAGAACGTAGTCGTTTAACTAGTCGATAAATTTAATTAAATTTCCGTTCAAGCAAAACTAGCTGTCAATATCGTTTATATTGCATAAGACCTCTTTGTAATGTTTCCTGAAAATAGAATTGCATAATTGCATTAATTTTAAACAATAATCAGTAAAATTAAGCAAGAAAATATCATTTTTTCAAAGGCACGCAGGCACCTTAAATAATAATTTTGTTTTCAGTGGCACTTTATTATAAAAGAACAATTGTAAATAATTAGTCAAAGAAAATATGAGTTTTTTTGTAAAACACCGAATTTTATTTTGCGACTGCATTTAAAACTCTTTTTTGGCCTCCTGACGTGTAAACATCAAATTAACATTGAAACTACAAACCCTGAAACGTCATGATTACGTACAGTGCACGAACAGCGTGCGTAAAAATTACCGAAATCGTCCGTCCTTAAGGTATGTACATTTGTCAATAAAAATCTTTTTATAGAACAAAAATATTTTTACTGAATCAACAATTATACAACTTTTTTACTGTTAAATGGTAAAAAATAAATTGATTTGGAATGTTTTTAGTTTCATGTAAATGATTAGCGCCATCTTGTCTATTCTGAATTACAGTTCACTTTATGACCGATATTGACAATTCACAGCAAAATATTTGTTAATTTTATATTTTCACTATTTAAAAATCGTCGGCCAAAAAATTTAATAGAAATTATTTTACAGCGCTTAATAAATTTAATTTTCCGAACGCAAATGTATATAACTATCGGGCAAAAAGTGACTACTTTTTGCAGCAATTACTGTGCCAAAAGTTTAACTCGTGCAAAAAGCAATTTATTAAAGCAAAAGTAAATTATTTTTTGCACTAGTGTAAAAAATAGTATTTTATTTTTTATTTTATTTTTCTTTATTTTTGTGATTGTAAAAAAAATTTTGTGTGAAACATGTGCAAAAAGTTGCTCATAACTGCCTCGTAAAAATAATATGCACTTTTTGCACTAGTTACACAAATAACTATTTATCTGAAATGCTAACACTTTTTCAGTAGAAAGTTCGTCTAAGTTAAAAAAAAATGTAATGCAATGTTTGTAACATGTCTCTAACGCATTTTGTTTCTAATTTTTTTTTCATAATAAAAATTTAATGCAAAAAAAAGTTTTGGAATATAACTAGGGTAGCATTGAGAACCCATTTTTAATAACCTGAGCTACAAACCACACATAGAAAAGATAACCCAGTTAACACCGTTATGTAGTCATGATGTAATGCAGACGTTTTCTTGTCTTATGTTACGGTTCCGTTATCATGTGTGTTGCATACTAGAAACATTTCTAATACGTTTACTATCCGCTTCTATTCGTTACCTTTTATAGTTTCTTAAATCAAAGCAAATCAAAAATAAAATCATTTTTAATTAATGGCAACAAAAATATGCATCTTCCAATACTATTAGGATTTTTAGTCTAGATATTACTGATGTAATCTCTAGTTCTTTTGTTCCAAAGTTGGTTAAACTTGAATCAAGACTAATCTCTAGACAAGTCCACATTGGATAGGTGCAAATTTTCTTTGGTTTTTAAAGAAACCCTTCCAGCGTATCTTGCTTCGAGTTGATGATGCTTATCCTGTATTGTTTAATACTAGAAAATTTCAATTCCACCATTTTTTTAACACGTTTCATGAATTTTGCGAACCCTTAAAATTTTATACAATATCTAGCTAAATTTCTACCTTGAGATTCTTTTAGAAATTGTAACTGTTATCAGCATTCAAGTTTTTGATAATTTTTCTCCCATCATCCTCATTAGATTTATTCTTAGTTTTCACCCTATAAAAATTCTTTTTTTTTAGACATCCAACTCCTCCCTTCCAATAACGTTATTACTTATCTCTTTGTTTAAAGTTACTTGTATATTGTATCAATACCGGCGTTCGAAATATTTTAGTTAAATTTTGTTAACAAATGCTACAACTTTCCCAAGTAGAGAGATTATAACCATTAAAAACAATGAAATTAAAAAACAATTTATTAAATTACCAAATGTTTTCTGTTTATAGCATCAACGTTTAATAATAGCCCAGCTAACACTGTTATGTAGTCATGATGTAATGCAGACGTTTTCTTATTTTATGTTACGTTTCCGTTAACATATAAATTGCGTACTAAAAACATTTCTAATTAGTTTAATGTTTGCTTATACTTGTTACAGAAAAAATTGTAAAAGGCATGTAGATCAATTACCTTTTATAGTTTTTCAAATCCAAGTAAATCAAAATACATTTATTTCTAGTTAACAGCAACCAAAATACACCTTCTAATACTATTAAAATTATCAGTACAAACTAAAATTGATATTTATTTTTAGGAAATTATTTTTTCGCAATGGTATAGCCAGAGCGCGGGTAAATTAAAAAAAAATTCCTCATGCCCTGTATCGTTAATTTCCAGAGGATTTGAGATAATCTTTTTATCTAACACCTAGTATCATCTCCGTGGTCTAGCATCTCCTCTACTTTTATAAACTTTTACTAAAACAGTTAGTTTGTATAAGTTGGGAATGCAGATAATGCAGAAAAAGTTCTACAACTACTTAACCGAATAGAATAAAATCTTCATTTCCTCAGAAGTACTGGGGCAAAAGCTCCATCCTAAGATAAAATTTCATAGGTTAATATTAATTAGGCAAAGACGTAATATATATAATCGTTTTTTTTCAATTTTAACATTTCATTAGAGACTGTACTTTTTATCTGAAGAGGATAACATTAAGACATTGCAAAAATACAATAAAAATGAATTGGAAAAGAGACAGTGATAATCAAAATCAAATATCTAAAAATAAAATTAAAAAATGGAATGAAGTTAGAATGGGAACATGAAACGTAAGAAGTCTTAATGGAAAAGAAGCAAAACTTAGTGATGAATTTGAAAAAGCAAAGTTAGAAATACTTGTACTAGAAGAAACAAAGAAAAAGGAAAAGGGAATGGTAAAGTTGAAGAACGAACATGTCTTAATATGGAGTGGGATAAAAAAGAAGAACTAGCATTAGCGAGAATAGGATGCTTAGTAAACAAAAACAATGAGAAGTAAATAAATAAATGGGAACCAGTATCAGAGAGATTACTATGGGTGGAACTAAAACGGAACAAGGATATTGAAACAATAATAGCTGTATATGGTCCAAACAAAGATGAAAAAAAAAGAAAAGAAAGATTTGTTTTGGGAAGAGTTTACAAAATAGTAGAAGAAGCAAAGAGCACAATATATATACTGGGTGATTTTAATGGAAGAGTTGGCAAAAGAGAAGACACATATAATACGGTTATGGGGAAATACGGCGAGAACGCGGGAAACAATAATGGGAAGAGACTAATACAATTCTGTCAGAACTTTTATTTAGTAATAGCGAATACGTTTTACGAACATAAAGACATGCATAAATATACGAGGGAACAACTTGGCAAGAATGAAAGATCAATCATAGACTATGTATTTGTAGAAAAAAGAAACAAAAAATGTATACTAGATGTGAGAGTGAAAATAGGAAGCGAAATAGATAGCGATCATTTTCTAGTGATAGTAAGAATAAAAACAAACGAAAATAGGAAGGAACAAGGGAACAAACAAATTACACAAAACCAAAGGCACGAAAACAAAGGTCAAACAAACTAAAAGAAAAGGAAGTATCCAAAAATATAAAAAAGAAATTACGAGAAGATTAAATGGAAATTCAACAAAGTTAAAAGAAAGAAACGTAGAAAAATGTGGAAGATATTCAAAGACATAGTAATAGAAGCAGCAAAAAAACATTTGGCATAAGGAAAATCAACAAAAACAAAAAACAAACAAAAAGTTAAAAAAAATGGCAAGAATATCTCCAGAACAAAACTATAGAAAGATATGAAATATACAAACAACAAAGAAAAAAAGCAAAATTATTCAAGCAAAAGAAGAAAGTTGGAAAGAGTTTGGAGAAAAGTTAGAACAAGATAGCGGGTAACCAAAAACTGTTCTATGCAGTTATGAAAAGTCTAAGAAAAGACAAAAAACAAATACAACAATTGAAAATGAACGAGGTGAAATATTAACAGACACAGAAGTAATAATGAAAAGGTGGAAAAAATATTTTGAAAAACTGTTAAATGCAGGGGAGATATACAGAAATGAAGAAACAGAGGAAGAGATACAAAGACAAGCGGATGAAGAAGAAGAGATACACAAAGAAGAAATAACTAAGGCAATAAAGAAACTAAAGAACGGAAAAGCTCCGGGACATAATAAAATAACATCAGAAATGATAAAAAATGGGAGACACAGAAATTACACAAATTTGGGAAATATGCAAGAAGGTTTGGACAGAGGAAAAATTTGAAGAGATTGGAAGCTAGGTTTAATCGTACCCATTTTCAAAAAAGGAGATAACAGAAACTGCAACTCATATAGAGGAATAACACTACTTTGTACCATAAGAAACAACACAAAGTGGATTTAGGAGCGGCAGAAAAAAATTTTGTATAGGGAATTACGCTTGATAAACGCAATCACAGGTTAACAACAATCTTACCGGCCGATACCAGGAGATAGTAACGTCAATGGCTCCACTTTCACAAGCCGAAACGGTCACTCGATGCGGGTATAAACAGGTTCCTAAAAGAAAAGAACGGGGTTTTGATTTTCCGTCGTCGTCAGAGAATCTCTTCTCCGTAGTCCGAAAATCACCTTTCTATCTATCTTCTTAGAATAACCTCTTCTCCGCCGCAGCAATTGTATTAATATTCCAATAATATTTCCGAATTTAATTTTTTGAACCGAATTCTGTTTTAGTTCATTGTTATTTTAGTGCATTGAGACCGTAAAGGACCTAGTGTTCTGTCGCAAACAAGGTTAAGAAGTAACACCCCGTTGAAACATTCAAACCGCGAGAGTTTCCTCTTGCGTGACGTTTGCTCTTCAACCACACTCATAAACAAATACCCCCATGAATACGTTCAGACCGTGAGGGTTCCCCTTTGCAAGAGGTCCGTAATCACCCTGATCTGAGTACGTTGTGTGAACAACTTAACGAAAAAGAATATTTCACTAGGCTTAAATTACTTTTCATTTGACTAATCGTAAAGGCCTGGCTCTAGTGTAACGTCTATTGCGGTTTTGTAGTCACCGTTAGTAATTGCAAGACCCTCGTGCGGCATTTCCCATTGACTTATTCAGGTCCTCATGTATTAACTCCGACCGCTCTTCCTAGAAAGCACTCGTAAAACCGAGGCAACACAAAAAAAAAGAACTGACAAACTTTGCAGACGAGAAACTACTAGTTGTTGTAATTTCAACAATTATTAAACAATTAATGTTAATAATTAATCACAATAATTAATTTCTTTACGTTTAGGTTTATTTTGGTGTTGCAGAGTTACCAACAACCAAGGGCCGCGTTTCAGTCGCCCAAAAGCACTCTAAGGCAACAATCAAGCCGCGTTCCAACGGGCGGAAGCCGTGACCAGGGAGAATGAAATTTTGTTTATGTTCTTTATTATAAATTAATTTTTCTTTGTTATTGTATATTGCCGAACAATAAAATTGTGTAAACTGTCTTCGTATTTGTCTCCGATTAGAGCTACCCAAGCTGACACGCCTACAACATTTAAAGCCGTATCAGGTTCTTAAATAAATATGTAAAGTTGGAAACATAGATTTCTTTAGAATGGCCATTTAACTCCGATTCTCTTTCTTGTTTAGTACTAAGGAATGTTGGACGGTAGTTCGTAGATGAGCTGACCTCTCAAAATGTGCAGCTAAGTGTACAAGAATTTCTCCGACGTTTTTCAACTATCAGTCTGTATGGCAGTTAGAAAGTCATCAGTTGTCACTGTACGGCTCATTTCAACTGCCTATTTAAGAAATGTGGCCTGTAAGCACAAAGTCAAAAAGTGTATCAATAAACGCTTATTGAGTAATACTACATCGTCCCTTGCAAACTAGCCTTTTAAGATATGACTCTGTCATCTGTTTGTAAAGAATCCCACAGCGTGTTATGGGCGTTAAAACGTCTAATAAAACGAGAGGAAACTGAAGTTACTCAACGACTTGTTAGTTATCTCGAATTTCACAATTTCCTTCTATTAATTTACCTGCAAGCAAATGTCAAATGATTTTGACGTCAGCGCTTAGCCTACGGACCCAACCTTGTACTTTTTGAAATGGTAATCTAGATCGAGTGACGTATTACAAAAACACTTATTTTTTTTTCTTTCCAAAAATAATGGTAGATACTGTATACAGGGCAACTTCGCGATATCGCCAAGCGTTGTCCATTGAAGTTGATGCCTTTTAAAGGTTTCTTGCAGAGTAAACCTTTATGATTTTTTTACAACAGACGCAAAATTGGTTGCTCACTTTCATTTTTGTTGGAAGGTTAGTAGTATTAAAAGTAACTGCGTGATGGGGTATATCTTCAAGTTCACCACCAACTATTGTTTTTAATTCTGCGTACTACATTAACCCCATAACGTTTTAATTCAGAGAAAATCTGTTATATACTGCAGACTAAGACATCTTTTACTAAAATTCAGTGTATATAAGGAGTAAACTATATCTGAAATTCACTCTACACAGAAGTTTATTAGTTTAAGCTAAGTTTATAATTTCTGTTAATAAATCGTTTCTTATTTTTCTTGTATTTTTTAAACCTCCATTTAAATAATTCTGTATAAGAAACGGACCGCCTTTAATGAAATCTCCGTTGACTTTTTTAACAACCACAAACCGTTTTGACGTAAACAACAACGTTAGACATAAATTTCAAGGGTCGGCAATATAGAATTCAGGTGCACCAATTTAAATTTGTAAAAATAAAGAAAAACTAACAAAAAATTTCATGGCGAACAATAAATGGAAATAAATCAACTAGGAAGTAATTAAGGACATATAAGTCGTATGTCGAAATAATCAGAATAATTAGGCGCTTTGTTTTGTTGTAATAAAATTTTGACGTTGGTGACGCGCGGATTGTCGCAAACACTTCAAAATCAAGATTAATCAGATAACGTTTTGATTAAGGTTATAAATAATATTGCCAAAAAATCGGTTAAATTGTTAGAATTTAGACGTCGTAGATCCGCATTAAACAAGTCTAAAAATTAAACAAGCGTTTACTACAGAACTCTACATTGCGCCGATAAGCGATAATAAAATTGCGTTTCAGGTAAAAATAATTCAAACAAAAACTATTGACAATAGAATTTTTAACAATTTTCTTTTTCAACTTTTCTTTTAAAAATGGTGGAGTTATTGTTACAACAATTATTGTCACGTGATTTTATCTTAGCAATTAATTATCGGATCAAAAATAGTTTAAACAAAAGTTGTGTATAAGTAAATTATAAAAACATTTATTTAAAACAAAATGTGTAAAATAAATATTTTTTTAAATATTGTAAATATTCAAAATTTGTGTAGGTTAACAGCTCTTTTAGATACATAAAATATACCCAAAATCTCACAAAATCTGTGAAGTTATAAATAAGATTTATGTACAAAATTCTATTCATCAGATAGGTGATTTTTTTGATATCTTGTTTACGAATGGACGGCCGGCCAGTCGGCCGCCCATTGAAATAATTTTTTTTGCTTCAATATAACGTACTTACTCTAATTTGTCAAAAAAAGTAAAAAAAAAGATGTTAAAATTTTCGGTGGAGTAATAAAGAAAACTAACCTCCGAAGTAACATTTCAGACGAACGACAAAGAGTGAACGTTAAATAGTAAATCAGCGCGTAGAAGTAGCCATTGCAAATTCAATAAAAAGCGCCTAATTAAAGCATAACATATCTTAGAAGAATAAAATAAATCCCAAAAACAATAAACAAAACTTTAATGTTAAATAAAATAGTAAAAATGTGTAAAACGCACTATAGTATTCGAAGCATAAACTTGATGCAGAAACCTAGAGAACCATCAGCACATTTGGTAGACGTTTCCAAAGCAGCATTCCTGAGCCTGCAATCAAAATAAATGAAATCGAGTTGACCGATAACGGACACAAAATATCACTCACATGTACTCTAAGGTAGATGGTAGTTTAAGTTTGTACAAAATTGTTTAATGCATGAGTCCATTTGTTAAACTTAATTATTAAGTTTGTTACACGCCGTGAACGTTCACTAACACAAAAATTTGACGCATTCTCGCACATGCGCAAACGTAACCTTTGTAAAAGCCGCGCTTACACAAATATAATTTTTTTCTATTTTGAGTCGCTTATCGAGCTATAAAAGCACCCAAATGAGTTTTTTTATAGAAATTTGAGTTCTTTTATAGAAATAGAACAATTTTTATTCGAACGGTGGTAACACTGTTAACGTCCATGCTGTCATTACGTTCGGTGTGCATTAATTTAAATCATAATTAATGTTCAGTAGATTTATTTATCTACTTATTTTTATTTCCACTCATTTTTTTATTGAAACATATGATAAATGTACTAATTAAACTTTATACTAGCATATAAACCAAAGTTTAATGAAAATATTGCCACCTTAGCAATTACACTTCAAAATTTCCTAAATTTAAAAACTCGCGAAATTTTATTTTAAAATCAATCCGAAAAGCCCAAAATAGAAAAAATAGTAAAGAATTGTTTCAGAAGGCATTTTAGCGACTCGTACTCGTCTTATAAAATGCGTCTTCTGAAACTAGTTCTTTAATATACTATACTTGACGTATATTACAAAGAGATCAACAACCTTATGTGAGGGGTTTCGTTTTTCAAAGACATACATAATCAAAACAGTTTTTATAATTAATAAGTCTCTTATTTTAAGTGATAAACATATAGCTGGCGCAGTTTAAATAAACCAGAGAAAGTTTTAACATCCTGCGTAACTATAGCAATATTATGTTTTCAGATTAGGCTATGGCTGTAGCTTTGTTGGGTAGAAACAGCCGTCCTAGTAACACCTATTAAGGTAAATGTCCCAGTATTCGTCACGCTAAGACAATAGTCGCACAATATAATTCTGTATAAAATCCATTTATTAATTTTTTGTATAAAAATCTTTTTAATGGCAAAAGGTTAAGTTATCTTTTACGTTTTTTTGGCAAACACATTTTATTTTTAATGTAAATATTATTTTTTCAAATTTAGGCTTCACATGTTTATGTACCGTTATTCGTCATGCAAAAACAGGGGCTGACCCAGTTACCGTCACTTGATTGCCCAGTATTCGTCATAACTAGTAGTTTCATGTAAGAAAACGCAAAATGAATTGTTTCAGTTACTTATTTACTTAAAAGTGTCTTACAATCTTCACAAACAAATTTCTTAGCTTTTTTGAAATAGATGCACACTTTTCATGCATCCATTGCAAACACTTCTGACATTTAATCATATCTTCTTCACGCTCTTCCTTACATATACTACAAAACCAAGTCTCTTTCTGTGCTGTCTCAATTAATAGATTTCCATCCTCCGGTTTTTGGATTCAATTTAGGCACTCCCTTCTTCTTTTCAAAACCGTTTCCTGTTTTATTTTATTTTCCTTGTTGGCTAATCGTTTCCTTTTCCTCTCTTCAATTTCATGTTCTTTCTCTAATTTCTTGTTTTCTTTCTTTCTAAAGTATTCTTGCCATTCTTTCGATGTTGCTACTGAAGGTATCTTTTCTTTTAGCTTTTTCGCCACTTTCGGTGTATCTGGCCAAAACAAATTGTTTTTGAAAGGAGATGGTATATCTGCCAAGATATCTTTTTCTTTATTATTTTGTAGGCTTTCTTCTAGTGTCATATTTTTCTTAATTGGTGTATCTTGATTTACTACTTGTTCTGGGGCCGGTAAAAAGGTTTACTGGAATATTTAATTCACTTGTTTGTCCTTGTATTGACGAAGATTCATCTACGGCGACAACTTTATCACTATGTACAGTTTGATTCATTTCTGCTTCTGATTCTGTAGCCGTGGCAGGAGGATCTACCAGGATATTTTTCTCAGTTATCTGTATTGACGTAGATTTGTCTACAGCAACAGCTAAGTCATGAGACTCTATTTCTGTCGATGGTATACTGGATTCTTCTGTTCTAGTAATCGATATGTCCAATAGTGTATCTAAAAAGGTTGTAACGATACATTATTGATTTTCACAAATGGTACCAACCTAATTGTTTTTTCAACTATACGATATAGCTATGATATCAATTAAAATTATTTAAAACACCTATTAAGTACCTACCATTTTGTGTAACAGTGCTTAAATCCAGTTCTGTTGTTGTCTGTTTATGCTGATTGGTACTATTTGCTGAAGGATCAGTTGATATTTCTGGATCTGTGAAAGTTTACAGATCACCTGCAAATATTTAGTTACATTATTAAATAAGTACACATTTTTTAATAAATTGTATTAACAATACCTGATGGTATGATGACACCTTCTTTGTGAGACTCTGCTTTGGTGCTTTCAGGTGAATATAATAGGGGATAGAGTTCTTGAAATAAAAAGTGATAAGGTAAATATAATAAAAAACAGAGGCAAAAGTACGTTACCTTCAGTAGTGATTTGCTGCAGTGTACCTTCTTCTCCAACAACAAACTCAATTGGTTCATTTTCAGGGAATATGTTAATCAACATATGGTCAAATTGTTCATTGTCTAGAGAACTAATAACATTTTCTTGAGGTTCCAGTTCAATTTCTGTGACTTCTTTATTTATGGTTTCGTTAATTTTAAACCAAAGTTGAAATAATTCTGTGTATTCCACTTCGTGTAACCAAGTCGGTCCAGACTCTTTGAATAACTGCAGCTTTTCTTGAGGAATATGAGACTCAATATATGTTAGGTGTTTCTTTATATCCTCTACGTTTTTTGAAGATGTTGATATTGGTACTTCATCTTCCTTGGATTTCACCTTAAAGTAATCTAAAGCATCTGGATTTAGAGGAACTAATCCACAAGCCCTGAATCCATTCTTAAACATTTCCGGTTTGAGTGTATTTTTAAGTACTTTGTGAAGAAGTAGAGAAAAATTGTCTCGTTTCAAACGTACTCCTGCGTTTTCTATTCTCCATTTATAGACCTCTTTTTCCACGCAACCTTTAATGGATGGAAGACGGCTACATCCATTGGCTGTAGAAAGTGTGTTGAGTTTGGATACAGCGCAACAATTTCGATTCCTTTATCTTTACAAAACTCACTTAATGGTAAAGTCAAGTGAGAGGCGTGTCCATCTAGATAAAGAATTACTGGTATTGGTATGCTCTTTTCTACTAACCATGGATAAAAAACGTTAGTAATGTATTCGAAAAATGTTTGACCGGTCATCCAACCATTATCAGATCTACCAATAGCCCAATGCTGTGGCATCGAATCGGCGAGTGATTTAGGTACTCTCTTCAAATTGACTACAACCATTGGAGGAGCTAAGTCCCCTTCTGCGTTTCCCATAACAAGTGTTGTTATGTTTTCTTTTTCATCGGAATTCGTAACACTATGAACCATTTTTTGTCCTTTTCTAACTAGAACACGATTGTTGCCAGGACTCAAAAAAAATGCTGTCTCGTCGCAATTGAAAACGCGAACTGGATCATTGCATACATCTAGCATATTATTTTGCTTGAAGTACTCCGTGATTTCTTCAAACCACCGACGTATATTCGTTTCTGACACAGACGCCCGACTTTTGGTTAAGTTCTGAGACACTCTTGTAGCTAGCTCAGGATGCCTTCTTTGAAAAGCCTTCAGCCAATGTCGCCCTGGTCGATTGTTAGCAAAGGGATTAGTCTTATTTTGAGATTTTAGTAACATTTGGACACTATCTAAAAGCTGACAACTTGTTACCGGAAAACCCCTGCTACCCAAGTGACAAATCCATCTAACTAAATGTTGTTCTTCTGTTTCAGAAAGTATCGAAGGAGGCCCCATTTTTCTCTGAATGGGAGTTTTCCTTTACATTTATCCGAGAGTGTCATTCGCGGAACTTCAAAAGTTTTGGCTGCCGTGGCAATTGGTGAGCCTTTTTAACAGCGTCGATTGCTTTTTCATATCTTCGTCATTATAATTAAAACGACTCATCTATAACAAAGATACTCAGTTATCGTCACTACTTGACCCAGTATTCGTCACTACATTTTATAGTAATGTAAATTATTATTCAAGCGTATACTGATATGACGATCACTGGTACAAAGATTTTCTAACACAAGTGCAATTCATTTATTCTTCTACATTTACGAAAGCCAGTGAGGAACAAGGAAAAATATATAATTTTATTAAAATTATTATTGACCAAGTGTTCGTCATACCTGACGAATATTGGGACATATATCTGTTTTTATGTACCCAGTGCTCGTCACCTCTAAAATTATATTTTAACGAACTCCTAACCTATAAATATTTGCCATTTACTTAGTTTATATGTATCTAAATCATCAAAACGCATTTCTTTGTCACTAAAACAGTCTACGTGCATGTTAGAGAGAATTTACAAAAACAGCTTACCTTAACATTTATAGTAACAACTGTACTAATCAAAGATTACTTCAAAACACCACACTTTTAACAAACCGCCCGCGTAGCAAATGACACTCGACTGGTAATAATTGATACTAGTCTTTCGGTCAGATGTCGCCACATATTATTAAATTTATAATATAATTAAAATTACCACTTGGGCGCTTAATTTTCGTGAATATTTAATCATAATGACTATAACTGGGTCCGTGACGATCATTGGGACATTTACCTTATGCCTAATTTCATATTAATCAAACTGGCGATTTTCTTGACATTGTGACATGGACAACTGACCGTCCACTAGGCAGAATTTTTTTTGCTTGATCAGAATACGTACTAACTTGTAATTTGTCAAAAACGTAAAAGAAAACGGTTTTAAAACTGATGTAGAGTAAAAATGGCTGATAATATTTTATGTCGTAGATCATTACACAGTTTCTATTTATTACAGAGTATTCGAAAAAAGTTAGATACCTAAGACTTTGCTAATATTTGGCGTCGCTGATTTTTGTCTGAAAAATAGGAATAAATTTATATCTTTACAGACGCCGAATTATTTCAAAACGATGAAAGTAAATTAAAATACATTTCCAACAGTAACTTTTTCTTTTAATATAGTTATCTATATTTCTAGAGACAAAATAGGTCACCACATAAATAATGGCGTCAATAAAATAAAACTAAATATTACTCTAAAAGTTTATTACTATTTACAGAGTCAAAGTGGAGGCGACGTGTCTAGACAAGCACTTGGCTCCAGATGAAAGTTGAATAACACAAAATCCAGCCACCATTAACTGATTTATACTTTATCTCTTTTGCATCGAATTTCGAGGAATTAAAGCGATGCCGGTTTATCTCTTTTGTAATTGTACAAAGCGGAATAGTATAAAAGTGCATTGTTTCAATGTGACTCCTAAGTAACTCTTTATCCAAATGTTATTCAGTCAAAATCTCCATCTCTAAATTTTATAAATACAAATTGGTTTTTATTCTTTAAATTAGTACGCACCTACACCGTTTATTACTGTCTACAAACTGTCAGTTAGTTTCAGAAGCGTGTGTTTAAATTTTTTATCTCATTGGTCGATATTTTTATAAATTCATGTGCTTTAATGATAAGGTCAGTGAAAGTTCGTTACTTAAAAAAAAAACATTTTTTCTAAACATTAATTGTCAAAATTTTAATTTTAAAACAGTAACATTATGTGTTGCGCTAAATATTTTAACGTCTATTCATTTTTCAACGTCACACCTCAATTTAAACTAGCGTATTTCAAACCATTTAGGTTTTGTATGGATAAACGAGCGCAAATAGCTTTTCGATGAAAGTCGATTAGTGTCTAAATATGATATTTTTTTATAATAAATTGCAAAATTTTATTTTGAAAAGTAGCCCACGCTTTGATTGTCTCTTTAAAAATAATCTTACGCCACTGAGTGAAGCGTTAATTGATCGTACACGACAGACTTCGAAATTTCGGGAAGGTACAATTGAATAATAAAAAAATTCGTGATATAAAAAGAATAGTCTATGTGGTAGTAAGTATGTAAAAGAAATTGAACTACAATAAGTGGTATCACTTGATTGACATTCAATCATAGAAGAATGTTACGCCGACAGATGTGAATGCAAGATTGGTTTGACATGCATGACAATTCTTATTCAAATTTGAACATTTACTGAGAGTGTCATCTCTTTTGGTGAAAATTATTTTTTTACGCGTAAATAATTTTGGCCTTATTAAGTATTCGTTTTAAGTAGGTTGTACTGTATTTTAAATGTATTTTGCTTGCATTGATAAAGCACGTATGTTGTTTGTACTCATGTTTGGTGCAATATTTATTTCTTTAGTCATTTGATATTTTTAAATCAGTTGTAAACGGTTTTCTCTTTGTTTTCTCACAAATGAACTTTAAATAAATATTTATGTCGATAAATTTTATCAAAGGTTTTCGTAGAATTATAACCATATTATGCCGTTTTGCTTTGCTGAATCAATAAATTCTGTGTTTGTTCCATGAAATAATTTCAAAAGTAAATTTAATATTTTATTTTGTCTGAACTCAACAGTAAGATTACAACCCACGGTTAAATTTTAAATTTGTCGATTGCTTATCTTTTTTAGAACTGTTAACGTGTTATCTTTGTGTATGTAGAGAAGGAGACGCAACCTTGGAGTTTGCATTTCTATATTTTTAAATTAGTCTGTAAGCAGATTCAAGACTACAAGGTACTATGTAATGTAAAGTAGTCCGATTAACCGATTGATTAAATTATTATTTACAATTCTTTAATACAATTCTTTTTAAACAAAATAAAATGTACGCCGGCTAGCATAACAAATACTTTAAAATTATTTTGGGTTGCAGGAATGACACGACACATTTTAAATACAGACACAAAACATGATTTACAATGAAGATTTATAAATATTTACACAAGGGCACCAATTAATTTTATAAATACAAATTAAATACACAACGTAAAGTTAAGAAAAACGCTACGCTTGCTTATCATATACTGATAGTTAATTTTCATTGGATTTGTCAAAAACGTCTAGCACTTATTTTGATTTCTATTGAAACTGATAAGACAAAAGCCGTACTCACTTAAGTTTTTTTGGATGCGAAGAGAGATGGATATACTGCTGAGAATTAAAAAAATTCCACTTTAACCGATGTTTCTTAATAAATCCAGTCGATGATTGAAGATAAAAAAGTCCATGCAAGTATTCGATTAAAAAACAAATTGTAGTTCAATTAACGAATTACATGTTGGTGTAATTGGCTTTTCCTGGGTCAAATAAAAACGTTCATTAAAAAAATGTCGGGTGTAACAAATCCTAATTAAACGAGAAAAAAGAAATATTGATCATGAAGGTACTATAAGGAACAAAAATTAAATTTACCCCTATATTTTAGGAAAGAAAACTACTACTTGAGCCACTCAAATTATGACCAAAGTACAAATAACATACTATGCTTTTTGAAAATTCACTAATTTTATAAATAAAGCAACACCGTTTAAGAAATGTGCCTTCGCTATCACTTTACAACATCGAATGTGTTCTAGCGTTAGTCGCATGTCTCTATCGCAAAATACAAAATGAGCTTTAACGATTATCTGTTTTATTTATAATATATATTTGTATGTACAGGGTGGTTCAAAGTTAAAAAGAAACGTTACAGTAATTAAAACGAATACAAAACTATAGCGGATCATAATTGTTATTGTTAACAATTGCTAAATATTGAATAGTGTGCGTATAAGTAGTTTGCGTACAAACTATTAAAAGTGATTTGTATGTGAGTGTTGAAGTTATATTGATGATAACGATAACGTGCTGAGAACCACTGGGTTCGAGAAATTAAAAAAAGCTTTGTCAAAAAACGCTTGCAGACACTTCGAGATTTTCTTATACCTGTTAATTATAGAAATGCAATACCGTTGAAGGTATTAATCAATTAATTCGGCGTGATAAATTGTTCCTATCAAAGAATTTTAGTGAAACGACAAAAACATTGGGAGTTTTGGTGTATACAAAACGGACTGCTAGACTCATCAGAAAAAAAAACCACTGTAAGTAAATTAATTATTTACTCTAGAGAACTGGTCCCGTAGTTAAGAATATACAAATTAAGATAGGACGTTTTGGCATCAAACCCAATAAAATTTAATAAAAGACATTTTTGGCATATATAATGTGTTAGTATTGTACCATTTGTTTACTTTAGGTTATTTGTATCACACATAATATTTTAATTATAATGAGTAAGCACTGTACCTTAATAATGGCCGAATTATTATAGGCCGAATCAATTGTAGGTTTTTATTAAAATTTAATCAGTGTGTTTGACGTATATAAAAATTATAATTTTTAATTACTCCACTTAGAGAAAATGGATTTAATTTAATTACCAATATTTTAAAACTTCATTCAACTGAAATGTCATCATTAAATTTTTCACGCACGTCGTGAATTAGCTTCAACAAAATCTTGACCACATAAGTGTATTGATTCATATATAATTAATATGTAGAACATCATCGAAAGAAGTGGTCATGAATACAATGGTACTCGTAAAGGAATCGCTGAAGCTTTAATACAACAAGGGTTTGGAAATGCTTTCGTGCGGAAAAACTTTGTCAGATTCTGACAGATGGCATTCAAAGAACTCGATAGCTTCGAAAATAGCCGGTATTATATTTATTATTAAATTATTGTTATGTTAATTTAACAAATATAAAAATAAACTTATTACGCATTATTAAATAATTTCACGAAATATAGTATCTATGGCTCAAACATTTCCAATTTTTTTTTATATCTGATCAACACTCGATATTTTTCGTATAGAGATTCTCAAATGATAGCTTTAGTCAAACGACACTCGTTTAAGAATAAGAGAATATTTTTATATTTGTGCTACAAATTGATTAATTGGTTAACTGATAGTAGATTCTTGCTTTTAAAAATAAATTTTAATTTCTGTTTCTTGAACTATAGTCGAGTTACCTCTAGACTGTTATTTAAATCAAATTTTTATTCAACTAACTATAGTGCACAAAAAAAAATTCAAAATATTTGTAACGTCTTCAATTTAAATATTGGAAAAATATTTAAATTTAAAATATTTTTAATTTAGCACTTCCATAGATTATGGAATTTAGTTCTTTTTTTGAAATTATTTTGTGGTCGAATCGTTATTAGGTAACAACCGTTTCATTTAACAACGATGTGTTTGGTTGTGTATTTTTTTTAGAAAATGCAATTTGGATGCTTCTTGTGTTGTTGTGGAAATAAATAATTTGGAATAATCTGTTGCGCAACCACATACAATCTTTCTCAATCAACACTAAGCGTCATTTTGATGATTAATTGTCCTTCTGGAGAAATTGATTTTGTTGACGACGCTCTTCTCCTTGAGACGAAATTTTAAACTCCATCTTATAAATCACCTAAAATTTCTTAAAAGCCGACTTCCACCTCAGGTATGTTTGTCATTTCATTAACGATATGAAAGGTTTCAGTTAAAAGAAATGTAAACAATTATTGTTTTAAGCTTTATTTTTATAGTTAAATATTACATTAAATATTTCCTAAGTACCTACAGTACCTTTTAAAAGTTTAAGCACACCAATAAAATCTTTTAAAATCTGTAATAAAAACAATATTTAAAAGTATAAAACAATTTTTTTTTAAATTTAAGTATAACTTAATTGAATCCAACATAAAAATAAATTTGAAAATAAAACTATGAACAAAAATTAAAAAACTATATTTTGTTTTCTTCAAAAATCCACCCCTTTTTCTTATGACGGCTTTACATAATTCAGGCATACGGCGTGTCAATTTTTTAACGTTTTTGATGGTATTTGACTCAAGCTAACTGCAGAACCTCCTAGAGGTGTGTTTTAGATGTAGGTCCTATTGCTCTAACTCTTCGGTCCAGTTCATCTCATAATAATTCAATTAGATTCAGATCCGGGGATTGTGGTGGCCAAACCATGTAATTTAAGTAACGGTGTTTCTCTTTTTCTTGCAAAAACATCGACACAGCTTAGAGGAATGTTTCGGGTCATTATCTTCCTGGAATACGAGTCCACGACCAATAATTCGTTGACCGGAAGGCAACGCGTTATCCTTCAAAATTTTAAGATAGCCCTCTTTATTCAGTATCCCATCAATTTTAATTAGGTCACTTTGTTGTTGCCAAAACAACCCCAAACCATAACAGAGCCTCTACCATGTTTCACAGAAGGCGCTAAACATTCATCCGACGCTCGTTCTCCTACACGCCGGCGTACAAAAATTCGTCGATGTGAACCAAAAAGTTCAAATTTGGACTCATTTGTCCAGAGCACCTTCTTCCATTGGTTTAAAGTCCAGTGTTAATGTTTTTTGTCCATTCTAATCTTTTTAATTTATTTTGTCGGCGCAATAAGGGTTTTTTCATGGCAATACGACTTGTATGACCAGCATCATGCAATCTCTTGTTCATGGTTGAAACATTAACTGATTTCTTCCAATTTGTGTTAAATATTGCCGTAAGTTGGGGCACGTTTAGACGACGGTTTTTGAATGAAGTCCTAATGATAGCACTGTCCTTCCGTCTGAAAGTCACTAGAGGCCTCCCAGACCTTGTTTAGTCCACAAATCCGCCTGTTGTGTCATAAATTTTGATTGCGTTCCTTAAGGCTCCCTTGCCTTCATTTCGAAGGTGTATAATAATGCTACAAGTTGTAGATAAAATTCCTTTCTTTTTGCCCATTTTTGTTCAAAACCACCAATAATTGAAATTTTGGAACTTATCACAATATTTTAAGTAATTACATACTTCTACATAATCAAAAATTTTTTTACTTACCAAAAATAAACTAAACTGTTAAATGAATGAAGAATTAAATTGACTCAAGGTAAACCGAGAAAAAATTGAATTTGAAATACAATTTCAATGGATTTCTTCAAATACAAATAAAATAGTATAACAGCGCCATCTTTTGAAAATTTTATTAACGTCATATTTCATGATGTTAGTAACGATGTTTAGTTAGAAAATGTTTGAACAAATTTTGACCTCAGGGTTTTTCACAATTAAGAAATTCGTAAGTGTGCTTAAACTTTTAAAGGGTACTGAACATTTGTTAATGGTACGAGATTTGTCTGTATCACCTTACATATACAGTGTGTCCCTGGATAAAGATGAAACGCACTCTTGTGAAAGAAAAAAAAATTTTGAAATAAAATTTCATTGTTTGAGGTTCAAACCTGCTTAGTTAAAGAATCGGTGAAAAATCGTATAAATATGGTTATGGCTTTTATTTAATTGAAAATATCAAATATTGACAAATTAACAAGCTACTGCTTGGCGTTTAATCAAGAGATTTCAAAACAGAAAGCGTTCTATAAGATAGAGAGAAAAAAAACTTACGATGAAACTCAGATGCAGGTACTTTAGTTGCTTTAAACTCCGTATAAATGCATATCCTATTAAATGTCTCTAAGAAATCGGAGTAAATAAAAACATAAGTAAAACACATTTAAAAAAGAATTAATAAAGCTAACAAATTTATCCGTATAAAGCCAAATTTGTCACACTTGATGAAGATGATGAAGCAAGGCTATTGCAGTTCTGTTTGTCTCTTAGGGTAGCTAATTTTAGAAACAGACATTTCCATAAACTAATAATTTTTTCTGACAAATGTAATTACACAATAAATGGTGTTCCATCTACGCAAAACTGTCGATATTGGAGCAGAGGCAATCCCCATTACGTAATTAACTCAAGTAAGGCAGTATTTTGGAAAACTAAATGTTTGGTGTGTCGTCTCAACCAGTTAGGAATTATTGGACCCTTTGTTATTGAAGAAAGATTAAAACCAGCAAACTTACTTAACAAATTTTGCAAAGGCGTTTGTTGACGAAGTTCCATTAAATATTCGACGTTTCGCATTACTTACAACAAGATGGCTGCCCTGCCCATTCCAACACAAATGATTACTGATAGGCTTAATAATCAGTTTTGAAAAATGGTTTGGGAGAATGAGCGTGACATCTTTGCCTGCTAGAATCTCCAGACAATCTTCGATAATGGTTTTTTGTAAGGGTATGGGTAAAACAAATAGTTTACCAAGAACACATTCCAAATGACACTTGAAATTTTAAAACGCAGAATAACAGTTGCAGTTCGATCAATCCCTATAGAACAAATACAGGCAGCTTTTGTAGCAATTGAAATCCGATGTGAAAACTGTGCAAATTTAGGAGGAAGCTTAGTAGAGGCTTATTTTTAATCTGAGTATTAACTGACTATTTCATTATAACTTATCAGTGTTAAGCCAGCGAACTTGTAATAAGCTAATAATTTAAGTGTTATTATTTAATATTCATAGTAATAAACTTGTGTTAAAGAAATTCTTTTATTTATTTTGTTTATTTAGAATTTTATGACTTTTATAAAAGTCATATAACCTATCCGGTAATAAACAAAATATTAAACTATCAGTATAAAAAAGTTTATTGTAAATTGCCAAAACATCAACGTTGGCCTATGGTGCTTGAAATTCTAGAAGTAGGTACCTCTCATGATTCAAACAACTTTTGTTAATAAAATTTTGTTAAATCTTAAACGTTATGGGTTTCAAACTAAATATTTAACTGTCCTATGACTACAACAGGTTCTAGGCTCCGGCAAGCTTCAGTGAAGAAAAGTGGGTTTGGGCGCCAGTATAGGACAATGCCACTGCGATTCTCTTACTCATGGATTAGGACCTACGCTAACCAAACAAACTTCTACCTGCGATGAATTTAAGTCAAAAAACGTCGAAGAAATAGAAACAATTTACCCCAGTAAATTTTGCTATATTAACAAACTAAATAAAAATGTGGATATTTATAAAATAAAATAAAAGATAACTAAGATAAACCAGTACAAGTACATGCAATAAAAATGTGGTCATAAAACAAATCAAATGGGAAATTGGGAATGATTTCGCTAGTAATAGTTCGTAACCATAAGTTATGATGAAAGATTGGGGCAAGATAAACCCCTGAAAATTTCATAAATAAATTATTGTAATAAGCGGCGCGGTAAGACTAAATAAAAACGTAGTGAATTCGTAATATTCCTACGAAAAAATATTAATCTTTAATTTTATATATTTCCTTTTGGTTTTTGTTTTCTTTTTTTAATTATTGAATGTTTCCTTGCTCGAGCAAACAACACCAATAAACCAATCACTAAAACGCACAAGTAGCGTTGGATTTTGGTTCACTTTAAGACAAGAATATATTAAATTCAATACGGTGTAATCTCAATAATTATCTGTCGAACTAAAATTCATAGAAATTTCCGATATCACTGGAAATCAGCGCGTCATAAAGAAATTGTGAATGATGGTTACTAAAAAACTATTTTACATGTCAGAATAAGCGTAATAAATAATCCAAAAAAAAATAAGAAAAATCTAAATAAATAACACGAAAGTGTAGATATTTACAACGCATTTACCTAATTCAAACTATTTTATGAAAACAATAAATTTTCGTTAAATCTGTTCCCTTATCACACAAAGTATACGGATGAAAACAAACAAAAATAATTATAATTGGTAAGTACTCACGTTTTTAACATTAATAGAAAATAAAATTTGTATCTTATCTGAACTTTGTAGGTTTTTAGACGTATCGGCAAACTACTGAGATTAGCTATCGATGCATCATCGGGTGGAAGACACGATTCCGGTAGACAGGAAGGCCCATTTAATAGTCAACATATGACATGCCAATCAACAATTGCACGTTAGATTCGAACGGAATTACAGCGGTAATGAAGGCATGGACAGAGGCTAAAGTAATAAAATTAATACACGAAGGTAAAGCAAGAAGTTTCATACCTTTAATTTATTTTGAATTTAATAAATTTTTGTTGTGTTCAAAATTGCACTGATCCTTATAAAAGTATGACCGACGCATCAATAAAACTACTGCAATCTCGGTCTTAAATTATATTTGATTCCTAGGAGCAACCATTATCCCAACTACTGTGGAGGATCTCAATCAACCAATAATTAATCAATTTCCTTTGATTTTCTACCCAGGTCCCTACCAATTATTGCACACAACTCTTTAGAACTGTCTATTCAATCGAAAACCGAAAAGTGCTTTATCTGCGTGTATTTGCATTTTTAGAAATTTGAACTGTGGATAACCTCCAGCGATAAATTTGAAAATTTTGCGGCTCGAAAGTGATTTAAAAGTATAAATTTTATATGCAACTATCATGTCACACAATTTGATACAGTTGCATCGACACCTACAGTAATAGGAAAAATAAAATAGAAAATAAAATGTAATTGAAAATATTATAAAAACGTAACAATCTTTAACTAAGAAAGGAAGTTAACTAGAAAATAAAAATCAGATGTTTGAAAAGCATCCAAAAACATACAAGATTTTTAGAAAACTAAAATTATGCCGTAATTAGTATTTAACAAAACAAGGGCTGAACCCACAAACAATGAAAATTTTATTTAAAATTTTTTATATCTTTCACAAGAGTCGTTTCACCTATCCGGGGACACACTGTATATTTGGATTAAGATAATTCCTAGGAATTTTGCGTTTCGGACCATTTTTAATTTAAGCCAAGGTTTCGTTACAAGGAACATTCAGGAAGGAATTTTTTTGTTGGAAACTCAACTTACGAATTCGGAGTAGTGTTTCAGATAAATTTTTAACTCTATTCTTGACAATTTGGTTTATATTTTTAACTAGTTTAGATTTGTGTTTAAATTATTCTTATTTGTGTTCGAAACGAAGTTAATATTTGTGTTAATGTTACAATAATTTAAATAGAAAGAGACAGCTCTTATAAATCAAATAAAAAACCGAATTTAATTTGTGATGGTTGTTTTAATAACATAAGTGTAATTTAGTTTATTTCAAAAGTTTGTAATTGTTTTGTTGAAAAAACGCTTTTAATAAATACATCCACAGTTGTCCAGATAAAAAAAATTATGTTGTTGATCCTTAATTTGTTTTATTTTGATTTTTGTGCTACCTCCTTTTTTTATTATCATTGTTTTCCTGTTTTTGCCAATAAATACTTAAACTTATTGACTGGATTGATATTTAACATCACAAAAAAAACAGGTGGCGCCTATTTTGTTTTGTGTTTAGAACCCAGGTCGTCTTCCTAAGACTAGTCGGTGTTCTGTTCATTACTTTTGTAATTTAAGTGTTAAAGATTTATTTTAAGTCTCGGTAACGAGTAAGAAACATAACCTGTAAGTCAAAATTTTTTTTATTTAAGTAGACAATGAATAGATTCGCGTACGTCTACTCTTAATGCATAAAACTGAATATTTTACTTTTCTTTTTAGTTTTAGTTTAGTTATTAGTCATTTAAATAATTACTTAGTTTAATTTGTTTAATTAATTATGAATTTTACAACAAAATATTCAAAGATTTTTATTTGAAGTTTGGTAGGCAGCAAGTTGATACATGCTGCACATGTCAAAGTCTATCACTAAAATCTAAAAGCAAAGAGTTAAACAATAATGCTAAAGGAGTAGCAGTTGTTAAAATTGCTGTGTACAAACAATGTAGCAGAAAATTCTACACAGCGTTGCAAGAAACTCTAAAGAAGTCCAAAACCTTTGACAATTTAGTGGCTCTATAATTTGACTATATTTAAAATCTGCAACTCCAAAAATCCTTGTACAAGATTTGTGTTTTTTTGTTTTAGTAACGCCAAAAAAGGTCCTAACAAAGTGAGTTCTTTTCTTTTCAAGTATATACAGGAATACACACCAGACGCTGTGAGAGAGCAGCACCTCTTCAGTGACAATTGCCTCGGCTAAAACAAAAACAGTACTTTCCTAAGAATGTGCCTATTTTTGAAAGGTTCTGGGGGATTTGATAATATTCAACCATACTTTTGGAACTGCAGAAAAGATTTTGGCAATGTTAAATCTAAACTAAACAAAAGTTAATCGTGTTTATAGCTTAAATCAGTATGTCCAAATTATATCGTCTGCTCTGCTAGCAACAAAAACAAAAGTTCATTCAGTTAGTAGATAGCAAGAGTAAATTGAATTTTAAAGACTGGTAACACAAAATCTAAAAAAAAACAGTCATAACTATTAAAACATTACAAAGATGAGTTCCTAGAGACAAGAAAGTAGCATTTAACACCAGCAACTTTCATTAGTTTTGTTACAGCAAAAATGATGGGAAAGGTGTAGTAGTTGCAAGAGATTATATCAATGGCTTCTTACAACAAACATGTTGTCTAGGACTGGCTCAAGTTGTAAGTGAACCTAAACAAATTTCTTACCCATAAAGCTGTATAAAATGGACTACATACAAAAATTTGCTAAATATGTTGACGGTGTTGAAGGAAGTTGTTACCGGGTTACTAGGGTTGAAAGATTGAACAAGATACTAAAATACGAATCAGCAGTTATAAAAATACTCAGTAGTCGGAGAGTTTGGGTTGCGGGCTAAACCGTTACATGTTGGGTTCTTATCCTACTAAAAATTTTATTTATTTGGGCGCCAAGTTCCAATTTAACTGAAGCGAGTACTAACTCGGAACTAGTCGTTAGCAGTAAGCTGGAAGGTACTGAATTATTCTGTTGAAAATTCAATTTAGTTCACGTTGGTAGCAACGAAATCCTCCAATACAGAAAATACATATATTTAGCCAGTAATAAAAATATTTACACACAAATAACTTAATGTGTACTCAATTGAAGTACCTCAGCACACAGCAACAATTAACATTTACGTAAAAAACCACAAATATGCAGTTTAGTTAAACTAAGAAAATTTTTACGCCGCCACTGCTTAGTTCGCAACTTAAAATGTAACTGCACTAACCGCACGCCAATGCTCTATAATATGGCGGTTGTTGTGCACTGTTACAACTGGTTTAAAACGCACGAGGTGCTTAAAAAGCAATGTGCAAGTATTTATTTAGCAAGGTTTCAGTTGACTACGAAAGTGCACTCACGCGGTTCCGAAACGAAATTTCCCTTTCAAGAGGGTTATTTTATTAGAAATAAAATGATTTTCCCTTAGACGTCCCGAACAGAATGAATTATTTACTACAACACGATTGATATATTATGCAATGATTTAAAAGAATTAACCAAGTCTTGATTGTGCTTAACGGTACAATTCTATCAGCGACATTTAGCAGGACAGGAAGGCGCGACAGCATATTTAAAGTTGATTAATAGTGCTAAATTTTAGGATAAGACGGAGACCAAGTACTTATTTCAAAAGTCCGTTTCTTAGGGTGGTGCTGACAACACAAGAAGGAAAGAATAATAGAATTTGTACAAACTGTTCGATGGCAAAGAATCTCTAGAGGTGGTGCAAGATTCCCGCGAAGTAGATTGTTCCACAAAAGGTCGTGCGTACCGAAATAGGTGGTTGCTTTCCCGCACCCCTTTTAGATGGTGGAACAGTAATGAGCTCTTCTCGGCCTTCGTACTTAACTTGTCGTGTTTAACTCAAGGACGTTAACCAGGTGCGCCCGTATTTTGTGGCGATGTGGAACGTTGCCACGCACGTGTGAAACTAATAGTAAGGGAGAGTAAAAAAGGAGGAGAAAAAAAAACCTCTGCAAGAAAACATTTACCTGTAAGTATGCCCTTTTTGGGGGAAGCATCAATCTAATTTCTTATATTTATCTGTGGAATAGAACAAGCTTTATATAAAGACGTCTCAAATGCGTCCCACGTTCGAATGGTGGAGATGCATCACATTATTTACAGACAGAATTTAATAGAAACTCTACACGAGGTTTTTCTTCGTTTTAGCAATGCAACATGGCTGCTTGCGGTAAAGGAAATGTAATTTTTTTAATGGACCGATAAGCCACAAAGGACGTTCGTTTTAATAAATTCCCACAATGCATTTCGGAGTTTTTTCGGTATTTGCCGATTTCGAAAAACACGACAAAACATCTGTGGTTTAACACCGGTGTATCGTAAGTTGCCTAACTTTGGCGAGTGAATTATAAGACCAAAAAGAAAATGTTTTGTAGGAAAGTGATCTATTTAACCGTTACAAAATATTAAATTTTGGAATGAAATTTTTGAATGAGTTAACTCAAAATTAAAAGTTTCTTTAAGTTCACAATATATTTTCTAATATTTTCTATCAATACATTGTTTTCACACTCTTCACCCTTTGATTTTTTTAAATTTTACAAGTTGATTGGAAAAAAGGTATATGTCCGTTAACTTTAAAGATCATTAATAATTAAATAGTTATTAAGAATATCTTCAACTAGTGCTACAGGGCTCGTAATTGTATGATTTTTGGATCTATCTATCCATTTTTTTTACATAATAATAAAGTTTTATTTTTTTTAAATTAACAAATTAATTCGGTTAACTAAAACTAAAAACTAAACCCCCCACCAAATCCGCAATCTACCCCCCCCATTTTAATTTTTTTACGCATCCCTCCGTTATCGTTTTTTTTTATATTGTATCCTTTTTCCTTTTTTCCACTCATCTTCTTCTGTTTTCTACCTCTTTCATCCATTTTATGCCCTCTCCATTTTTCTTCCTAGCAGAACTTCTTTTTTTTTTTTTAATATTAAAATTTTTTTAAAATTTTTTTAAATTTTTTTTATTTTTTAAAAAAAAATTAAATTTTTTTTTTTTTTTTTTTTAATTATTTTTTTTTTTTTATTTTTTTATTTTATATTTCTATTTTCTCCTGTAATATATTTTAGTATCCCTTCCACCATTATATATTTGTATTTTGTGTTATACTTAGTTTTTTTAATTTTCTTCTCTTTGTCTTGTTTTTGATTGTCTTTGTTCTTCCCTCTTCTTCCATCCTTCTCCCTTGGTTCCGTTAATCTTCTTACCTTTTCTGTCGCGTAAACCCCTCTTCTATAGTATGCTCTTCTTTCTTCTTCTCCGTGCTTTGTTCTTTGAAATTATACCTCTACCTATAGAATTTCATTATCTTTTCTATCTTCCATCCTTTCCTCAAATCTTATTGCTCTCCTTCTTGCTCTCCAACCCTAGTGTTCATCTCTAAAATTTTTCTTCTCAAGTTCTTCCCATTCCTTCCATCCCTAAAACTCCGTTCCGTACATCATCACACTTTTACTATTTTCTCAAATAACTACCTTTTTTTTCTACTTTTTACCAAATAATCTTTCTTCTATACTCCATGCTTGTCCGATTATATTACTTCCCTTTTTCTTTAATTCTTTTGTATTATCACTGTCTTTATTGTCATATCTCGTCATAGTATTTGTATTTGTTTACTCTTTCTATCTCTTCTTTTCCCACCACCATTTATCTTTTTTTTTTTCTTTATTTCTTCTCAAATACCATTACTTTGTCTTTTCTACGCTTATATCATTTTTTTTTCTTTAAATATCTTCTCAACGTTTTTGTTGCATTCTTTATCTCTTTTCTTTACTTTTAAAATTACTATATTGTCCACCTATGCAAGTGTTATTATATTTTTGCTTCCTATTATTATTCCTCCAAGCTTATCTTTTCTTATTTCTTCCTCTAGATCTCTTAGATATATTGAAAATAGCATCGGGCTCAACGGATATCCCTGTTGCAAACCTATTTCTGTTTAAAACTTCTACCCTAACTTTTTTATTACCTTTACCCTATTTTTGTTTTTTATAAATCCTTTATAGTGCTTCAATGCCGCTTTTATGTCCACCAATACTGCATACCTTACTTCATTTCTTTTCTATCTCTTTATTTACTAATCGTCTAATTGTATATGAATATTATCCATTATCCCTCTTTTCTTCTTAAAAACCCTGTCTGCCAATCTGGAACTATTTGTTTTTCTATTTTTGTTTCCATTCTGCTCTTATTATTTCTGCGTATATTTTATACCCAATATTTGTTAAACTAATTCCCCTGTAGTTTTCACTTCCTGTTTATCCCCTCCCTTGTATATTGGGCAAATAATCACTTTTTTTCCATCTTTCTGGAAAGCCTTCCCCCTGCCAATTTATTCCTAGTACTTTTCTTATTCTCTCTTTCATCTTTTCCTCTGTGTATTTCCACTCTTCTCCCTGCGTTTTAGCTGTGCTTCCTGCTCTTCCCACCTTTACTTTTTAAGGCCTCCTCCAGTTTTTTTATCCTTCCTTCCCTTTTTGTTATTTTTTCTCCTATTTTCCCATTTTCTTTGTACTACATTTCTAATGTGTTTTCCCATTTTTTCTATTTATTGTTGGTTCTCTCCTATTTCCTTTGTTCCCAAGTTTGCCTGTCATATCTGATTTTGTTCACCTTTTTCTCATGATTTTTCAATAATCCATTTTTCTTTTCACATCTATTCTTAAATTTTGTTCTTACTTTCTTTTGTTCTTCTATATTTATTTTACCTTTTTTCAATTTTTTCTCCCTTTTCTCATTTCTGCTTTTCTCTCTCACACTCCCTGTTCCACTATTCTGACTTTATTTCCTTTTTGTTTTGGTCATTTTAAATCTATGCTTTTCCGTTGATATCTTTATTTTCTCTGTAATCCTTTTCAACTCTTCTTTGACTTCTTCTGCTGCTTCCTGATTTTCCTCTACTTTATTAATATACTTTTCTATACTTTCGTCAATTCAAATTTTTTTCTCTTCCCATATTATAATTTCTTCTTCTTTTTTCTCTTCTATCAACTTCGATCGGTCGATGAGCTGAGTCTACTTCATCTTTTCTTCTTATATACTCTATTTCTTTTCTACTTGATTTGTTGACTATAACGTAGTTAATTACCAATCTTTCTTTCCCTCCAATATATGTCAGCTCTTGTTCTTCTATATTCTCATTCAAATTGTCCATCCTCTCTCATTTCAAAATGCAACAAGTTTGCTTTGTTCTTTTAATATTTAATTGGGCGACAAATAAAAAAACCGTTTATATACGATGACTTATTTGTAACAAAAGATTGATCAACAGTGATAACGAATAAATATATTTGAATAAAACAGAAACTATCTTTTAAGCTGCCAATGTACGTTAGTATTGGCGATTAAAATTACCCCTACTTTAGCTACCCTTAAAGAGACAATCCCCTCCTTAAATTTTAAATAACACCCCCTTATTTTTTTATACATTTTGATGCATGTCATGTCTACCACTATAAATATTTTTATAGAATCAAAATCGGTCACTAATTAGAGAAGAAAAGGACTTTTTTATTCATACATTTATTTGTAGTATGTGTTAGTAATCTGAGGCGTACTTTGAAGTAACAGCATATGTATTATGAACAGAAAGTTCATCTTATTGATCTCTTTCTTTCCAAGGAGTATGTTCAAGAAATTTGAGTATTACATTTTTAAAAAATGTAAATATCTCTGACCCGTCAAAATGTCTTGATAAATAAGGTCCTTTTAAATAAAACACACATACGTTTACGCACCTAAATCTTTGTGACCGATTATGATTCTGTAAAAAATTTCATAGTCGTAGACATAACATGCATCAAAATGTATAAAAAATATAGGGAGTGATATTTAAAATTTTAAGAGAGGGGGTTGTCTCTTCAAGGGTAGTTAAAGCAGGGGTAATTTTAACAGCCAATATTAACGTACATTAGCATCTATAAAAGATGGTTTTTGTTTTATTCAAATATATTTATTTGTTATCACGTTATAGGGTGGTCAAATCAGATTGGGACACCCTATACTGCTATGATAACACTTTTCCCTCCGCGGCAGCAACAATATTAAAAACAACTTAAATTGGTATGAGGAGTTGCAAAAGTTAACCGAAGTATCAGTAGAGAAGCTTATAAAATAAATTAAAATTTCACTAAATTTCTACAAAAGAATAAGGATGCTTGAGTAGAACTTGACTATATCTTTATAGTATAATTAAAAAGTTCGTAATAAGAAAGAGTAAAATGAGGGAGCACTCGAGTAACATGAGCTGCAATTCCTTAGACTAATAAAGATGGTAAAAATATTTTATTTATATAATCGAAACGGATTTTGAACAAACGTATATTATTTATACTATTTATGAAAGTGTAGATACGTAGGAACGAATAAACTATGGATGTTAAAGAACTTGGAGTAAACTAAAAGTTTCAAAGTCGTATTGCAACTTGAAGCTGGTTTTATGTATTGATTTTTTTGCAACGAAAGCACACTTTTACTATTTTTAACTTTTTGCGGCGAATTGGGTTTTACATCTACGTGGATTTGTGATATAGGTCATCACTTTGTAGTCTATTTTGTTTGTTAATATGCAAGTGTATTGTAATGTTTAAATCGCATAATTTGAAATTTTTATGCAAGATGACTAAATACTTCACTTTATTTATAAATGCTTTTAGACAACATTTCAATTTAAGAGGAATAAAAATTACGAGTTGTTCGTGAAGCTTAAGAAAGAAAATGCACTCCTGGTTTTTTATAAATGCAAATTTCTTTCGTAAATGTGAATAAAGATAGTTAGGATCATTGTTATTCAAGAATACAATATAGGGTTTCTTGAGAATGTACACTTTCTTTGTAAATACAAATGTTTTATGTGGTTAGAAACGCTAGAAAAATTTCTATAACGTCACTTAAGAATGCATTCTGATTCGAGAAAAGCAAAAAAAAAATTTAATGGTACTCGAGGAATTTGTTTTACTTAGATGCATTTTGAAGAATACACACTTCATTTTAAAAGTATCTTAGTATGTTAAAGTTTTGAATCGATTCGTTGCTAGGCTTTGGGTACACGTTTCTCTCAATTAAATTAAAAGTTAACGGAGTAATTTTAATAAACTTGTTTATTAAATGGAATTCTCTAAATATGTTAAAATGTGTGTTTGTAATTTGAGATTCTATTTATCACATCAAAGACATTTATATTATTTTATATTATTTTTTTATAAAATATTTTTTTGTAACTGTTACTGTTCAAAATACTCGAGTTGCGCGTCGCGACGAGACTCAAATTTACCGCGCGTGCAATAAATTTTCTTATTGGTGAATCGGTATCTTCGGGATTTTTAATCGAAACGACGGGCCGACATCTTGGAACTTTCTTTTCCTTTTGGGCGATTGGCGGTGTTTCACGAAGCTAAAAATTACAAGTGAAATTTTAACGGGGTTTCAATAATTGCTCAATAAATGAGTGCGGAAATATAAATCTGACTGATTTACGCCATAAGTGGTTTTCTTTGTTATTTCTTTGGTTAGTTTAGTAGTTGTATTAATTGCTAATTACAACGTATGCTTTAGCACGTGTCTGGACCTCTTATTCTACTTATATTTGACTGTCTAGATAATTCTTGGAGGCGCTGGAACGAAAAATTGGGAATCCTTTGTTACACAAAACGTGCTTGCTATCACGCTATCGTTGACCACGAAGCTACACGGCTGATCATACTTTAGCGGTTGAGGGTCAAACACGCGGTGCGCCTGCTATTACAAAAACAAAAATCTGCTTCCAGAGCTGTGTCGTCTACTTCTTCACAGAGAAATCCTACCAATGTTTGAGTAGCTGCCAACTGGTTGTCGTTAGCAGGGATCTTTCTTATCAAAACTACATGCATCAGTATACAGCTAAATTATCGTTTTAAAAACGCAATTCATTTTACATGCGTTCGAAACTTAAGTACACGCGACATCAAGCGGTTGTATCTTTAGCGTTTAAGCAAATTGTTATTCGGGGTAGGCTCCATTCACCGACGCTCGTTGTTGGTGACACTAACTCCCTTATAGTTGGAGCGCTGCCATTATTGTGGGGTAAGGTAAAACAAAAGGTCTTTTGGATTAGCGGAAGCTACATTCCGTATTAGAACAAGTGTACTACTAGTTTTTTAGTCACCGTGTGTACGTGACGTGTATACATCGAGTTTCATTAATCACCTATCTTAAATTGCTACGCTACTTTTATTTTGAGATTAATAAACAAAAAACTTAACTTAATTGCGACATATGTAAACGCAAACTATAACTAATTGGTTGTTGCTATTGCACGCAAGTTTCATGCGCCAGACTCTCTTATTTCTCCTAGATTCTTCAAATATTTTAAATTGTATGTGCTATATTTATATGTCTTTTGTCTCTTTGATTTGTATTCGTTATAGCGTGGTAGATTTTAAGTAAAACCTAGTGAATTCCTGTTGATCGGTTTTATTTCTCTCCGTTACCCAGCTGGTGGCGCCTTGTTACGCAGCAGTTATTTTTTTTAGTTCTCCCAAGGACTTCCCCCATCTCACCGACTCAGCCGGACACTGTTGTGTTAAAGTTTATAAACACGTGATCTTCCACGCATTTAGTGCGCTACTTCGAGCCCAATATTATTGTGTTCTTTCTTTTCTAGGTTGCATCGCTAGAGCCGTCACTTTATTTTATTTCTTATTATTTGTGAGCTGCAATCGTTACATAACGTTGACGGCATTAGATGTATTTCATGTTGAGATTGACAATTATAAGCAGCGATTATGTTACCTTTGCGTCAATCCCAAATTTGTCTGTATAATTTAGTAATTATTTTTTTTAGAAATGGAAGAAATAGATAATAATTGAATGAAAAAATATTCTTCCAATAACCTACGTCGATGGAATTGATAGCAACATTCAAGCGGGTGCTTAGAAATGCTTAAAGTTTTCAGACAAGAAGATCAGATAATTTATGAATTATTAAATAAAATTTGATTAATATACAACTTAGTTGTTATTAAAATATCTTCTTTTGAATTCTAATATGTTTTGCAGATCCAAACAATAAACGATTTTTTATAACCGTGGGTAAAGTAACTACTTTAGACACCCTAGTTAAGGTCATTATTATCATCATTGGCATGTTTAGGTTTTAATACAGGTTTATACTGATCTTCTGGGGCACCATACATAACACTTACATCTCAATACAATATTCAAAATGTACCATACAAATAAATAAAATAAATAAGAATCATCAAGTCGTTCAATCTCCTCTTTACTTCTCTCATATGTTTCCTACCTCCGTCTGAGGTGCCGTATAAAGAGTGCGGCTAGTTTAACTCCTCGTGATTAACGGGAACCTTTATTGGGTTAATTCACTAGCAATTAGCTTATTATTCTAATTTGGACCCCTAAATTGGATGCTCCAAAATTCTGACAGCCGCACACGTCAACTTTCGATTAAAAAAATTAATTTTTGCAACATTAGCGAATACAGAAACCCCAAAAAAAAAAGCAGTGATGCCACGACAAATTTTAAAATTCAAAATCGGTATTTGAATAGGATTTCTACCGATATGGCATACTCACAAGGAAATTTTTTACCAGCAAAATTATTTTTATAATACTAACAGAGCATTTTGATTTCGTAATAAATAAAAAACCGCCATAAAGAAAAGCTAATTCTTTTTACACCCCGTATAGGTGTAATAAAATTCATAAATGCATGTTAAACTGCATATTTTAACGTAATTATAAGCATATTTTCTGACGAAATATTTTGGTAAAGTATCTGAAGTTACAAAAGTTGATTGGGCACTAATTAATACAAATAATTTTGATTATTTTTAGTTTACGATTATTTGTAACTATGTTTATATTTTGTTAAAATTGCACATATATGTCACAAGCTAGTACCATTTTTAATTGTGTTCATTTTTCATAATTAGGGCGCATCACAAACAAAATAAACACCACTAAATCAAGGTATATCTTTTTTTATTATTTATTTCATTAAGTTAGTTTTCTACTAACACAATCGTAATTACTTTGTATTATAATACACCATCTATTTGTAAAAATACCACGAAATTTTAAGCTCATCGTTTGAACAATCTAAATTAAATTAAAATTTTATAGCAGTAATTTTTTTCTAAGAAATTTTAATAAGCTGATTAAGTAAGGAGAGTGGAAAGAAAACCGTTATAATGTTTACTATAAAAGCAAACACGGAAATTGAGTAAAGTGAATTTGATAACAATTTTGGATAAAGAAAATTTAAAAAAAAATTGTATTTTAAATATGAATAATAAAATCGGTTGCAGATGACAGTAAAAGTATGACGAAAGAAAATAAAAAAATCGTTCTATTATTTTACTTTATCTCGTCTAATTCTGCGGTTTGAAATTTTTCTGTTTAAATTCGAGTAGAATAAAGATTATATAACTGCCAAAGAGAAAGGAAATTAAGTTTTAGGATTAATTGAGGCATTAAAATTTGGAACTGATGAGAATACGCTAATTATACTTGACTCCATTCAAAATTTTATATCTAAATTTCACACAAACGATCTTTTGTTGTGAAAAATGGTCATTAACAGTGATTTATGTAATATATTTGTGTATTTGTTTAAGCAACTTTGTACATCAATCTTATACTTTTGAGAACATGTAACAGTCAGAATAATAAATATTGAGATTGTGGTCAAAATAAGACCAAGCGCGAATTAATTTTGCTCCCATTTATTTAACAAAATATTCTCGTATTTAAATGTATGGACTGTTTTAAATTCCAAAAACTCATCTTAATCAAACGAATACTTTCTTGTTTCAAATTTGAAATTTTTGTTAAACAATTTATTCATAAATATTTTTGCATTGTATTGCGTTTCAAATTTTCTTTGTCATTATTTAAATTTTAATTTGAATATTTTATCTTCCGTGCACATTGCTCTTGTTTAATATGATTTCGTATTTTTTAATCGAATTGCAATTGAAAGTTGCTGTTTAATTATTTTTCAATATTGTTCTTTGAGCGCTATTCTTTTAAAGCACAATATCTTAATTTTGAAATAAAATGAGAAAGTTCTTTTTACACAAATACAAAGAAATGCGAAACGACAAATGCTTACGTGGGAAGTTCAGAGCTTTTATTCTTAAAGAATATTATACAAAGATAATAAAATTAAATCATATAATCTTTATTGATATACTTTAATACATCTTTGTACAAAAGAATGAAACACGTTGTTTGCCTTGTTTAATATTTAAATAACTTCACCTATAACTCTTTTAACAGATGCATTAGAAGTATAATTATTGTTTTCTCTGACTTGTTTTAAATAAAAGTTATATAAATTTTAAATAATGTAATGTTTCTACTCAAAGAGCGTCACTAAATTTCGTTAGTCATTGAAATGGTTTGCAGGTCTTTAGTCATAAAATCAGAAATAAAGCTTAAAGGCTATTAAGATTAAGTAGCTCATAAAGTTACGAATGCTTAGTATAACAAGTAAATTTAATTTTATTATTTTTGCTAGTTGCTGTAATTGTGCAGACAACTTAAAATCTGACTTGTGTGTCAAATTGCACATTATTTTGACAAACAACAAAGTTAAGCATAGATAATAGAAAAATAGATAAAACGTTTTATGGAAGTGTCTGTATTCGAATTGTTACGGTAATTTTTAATAACGTAGTTCTTTTTGAACTATTTTTTGGATTTTTTGCTATTAGCCCTTGGCTACAGGCAACCAAACGTACTTGTGGATGCCCTTAAAATATCCTTGTTGATATTTCTACACGTACGTAATTAAAGCTTTCATTTCCGTTGTGAAGGTTGTCGTGTGCAGACTCGTGTGGGGTGAGCTTCTTTAGTTGTTAGGTATGTCCTTGTAAGCTTCTATAACACATTTTAGAGGACTCGTTTAATCGCTAATACATTACATTGAAATAATACTTTTCTTGTATTAAATCCTGCTTCTAGGTTATAGTTTGTCACATTTTATTTTTAAACATTCAATAAATTTAATATTTTGACCGTATGTTTTTTATTTTTCAATTTTTAAACAATTTTTCTACATCGAATATCAATCTCATTCTGACTATTTCAAACATGTCGTGTAATAAATATTAATTTAATTAACCAAATTAATTGCAATGTGAGTATGAGTTTCGTTTTTAACATTTTTTTAAGGTGAAGCTGTTATTTTAATGACTATTTCACCCATATCAAAATTTTCACATTATCTAGCTAACCACAAATCAGATACAACCAGTATTATGGTGACAATTTAATTCATCTGTCAAAAACAATGCTTTTTAATATACGTTTTGTCACTCTGACATCTATTAGAAGATATTGAATTTTTTTAATAGTTCATATTTTAATAAAAGTCGACGTAACTCAAAACGCTCTGTATTTAGGTATAGCGAACCTTTAGAAAACATACGGGAAATCAAAAAACACAATAATATGTATAATGTTCCATAAGAAAGAATATAACTTTGATGAACCACATTTTTTTGAGACAATAATTTCAAAATATAAAACTGCATCAAACATGAAATTCATCAAATGGAAATCTACATTTGGAAACTAGTCAGTAGAATAGGAACAACCCTGTAGAATTTAAGAAACATTTGACTAGAAGTGTTTATAAAATGGAGCAAGAGTTATCACCTACATATTCAACAAACCGTGAGATATTGATAAGGTCACGTGAAGAACCTCAACAATGTTCATCTGAAATGGAGTTTAGTTCTCAATCGCAATTTACTAAAAAGCTCAGGTGTTTTATATTTCAGTGCCAGTAGAATTTCTAGGTTGGATAAAAACCGTTCCCAGTCACTCCCAGCAACAGCCATGTCAAGTCATGCCTCTGAAAGTCGCTGCTTAAATCATGTGCTGATTCCAAAAGGAAATAAACCTGCGCCATCCATTTCGATGCCTACAGCAAATTTCTAAACCCCGAAAGTCTTCAGCAAATAAAAAAGAATGTGGTAATATTATGTAAAGACTTTGGGGCTTGGGTGCAGCATTTAACTTTTTTATGGACAAAAATACTCCCATGGTTGACTTTGCAGTTGAAACTGATGACAAGGCATACCGAATATGGTTGGCACGTACCAAGGAAGAGTTTGACAAACTCTATAATTACATCGAGGATAAGATGAGACGATCTTCAAATCGCCACCCGCAAAATGCATTAGCCATGCTACTTATGCTGTTCCAAATGGAAATTCCCCAGGAAACCAATGCTGAAATCTTCAAAGTAACACACCAAGTTGTAAGTAACAAAATTTATAGGGTCATGGACTTCCTGATGGACATCTTCGTAAAGGATAGCTTTGGGTTTAAAAAATTCACCTTGGAAAAAGTTACAAATAATCATCAGAGAGCATTCTTCTTAAAATAATTCGGAGTGAATGGAAATGTGCTAGCTTTAATTTTGTATGGGACCTACTGATATGTTTAGAATATTAGAAAACATCAGTGTTTTCAAAGATGGGATTGGTTAGTTTTACAAAAGTTTTCTGTGTGATATATATATAATTCACAGGTATGTTCAACGTACTCGCAACCACATTTGAATGCGTGATTCCTACTCCAGGCTGTAGTGATGATTGTAGCACCAAGTAGCAAAATCGTAGAAGTAGCCACTGGTAAACGAAATGATGGATACACAGCAAGCAGCAGTGATGGAACTATTATCAAGTTAGAACTACAAGGAAGTAGCGGGTGCAATTTAATGAATTATGTACAAAAAGCGCCACGGCCACATTTAATCTTGGATAGAGGTTTTGAAAAAGCAAAAACTGCCTGCAGGGACTTGAGGATAGAAATCTCAACTTCTGCGTTTATAGAAGATGGTGTCTTAGCTGGCAACCAGAAGTGCCAATGATTCTCGTTTGTACACTGTTACGGTT